>LGRX02010065.1:0-54946 GCA_001247695.2 Cymbomonas tetramitiformis | reverse complement strand
AATCTCCGAGCTCCACGTGTCTGCACTCCCCCGTCAAATCTACAAGCTCAAAACGCCGGCGAACCTTCTCGCACCTGCAAGTTCCACGTGTCTGCATCCCCCCCTAAAAGATCTGCACGCTCCGATTGTCCGCATGCCCCCTTGAATTTTGCAAGCTCCATCTATCCGACCCCCCCCTAAAAAGTCTGCAGACCCCACCTGTCCGCACCCCGAGCTCCACGGGCCGCTTGACATTCCCTTCACCACCCTTCCCATCCCTTGACCACCGCCACGAGCACCATAACCATGACAGCGGCTTGCATTTAACCCCACCACCTGCTAAATCGCGTCAGCTGTCTTTGATTGCCTCATTTGCGTGGCTCCTTGGCGCCCCACTCCGCCTCGCTGACTGCTCTTCCCATGGCCCAATGGCTGCCCCCCACAAAAGGTGATAACGACTCCCAAATGGCCATCGCGACGAGAGAGGGCGGCTGCGCGCACCAATAGCACATCTGCGGTGAGCACCTCCTCAAGGGTCGCACGGAATGCTTCAACTAGCTCAAGCGGCAGATCCTGAATAAATCCGACGGTATCGCCGACCAAAGCTCCATCACTGGTTTGGTGTGCCCCATCCCCCTCTTGAAAAAGTAAATCCAAGAAGTTGCATCGCATCAGCACACTCTCGGTTGCTCAGAGGCTGACACTGACGCGCACAGGTGTGGGATGAAGGGGCGCGAGAAAGCATTGTGTCGCTGCACGAGTCGAAGTCTTCCGCCATCGAAAGTTGTCAACAGATGCGATATTGAGCACGTATATGACGCAAAGGTGAAGTGCACGAGAGGTGGGGCAAGACGTGGGGAAAGGAGGTGGGGGGGGCGGCACACGGCGGGGAGGCACCCGGATGGGAGGGTGACACGGCGGAGAGTTGGATCGAGAGTGGCGAAGAGACGGTCCTCCGGCATCAGCTGCTCACAACCGCTGAGCTGCGCCAGGAGGGTGGTCTTCCCGGCGTTGGTGTACCCCACAAGTGCCACACGATGGATGCCGTCGCGCTCGCGGCTAGCACGGTGCACCTTCCTTGTCCTCCGCACCTAAACGAGCCTCCCCCCTCTTCCCCAAGACTCCCTGTTTCCACCTCGTGACGGAACCCTCTCAATACAAACGGCTGCTACTTCTCATTGCACTCTGTCCCATGTCTCGCATACCCGTGCGGGTGTTACCTGCGCCAGCTGTCGCTCCAGCTTCGCCCGGCGCTGCTTCAACTGCCGCTGCTGCAGTTCGATCTCTGTCTCTCCTTCTCCGCCTCCGCCTCCCAGACCCCCGACCCCTTGACCCTTCCCAGTCCTTCCGCGGCCACTGACAACCTGTTACCCCTCTCCACAGAGACCCCCCCATGGCCATCCGCTTGCTCGCTCCGGTCCTGTGGGTTTCACGCGCAACCCTTCCCCGGCTCGACAGAGCTCTGAAGTCCTTCTCTAGTGAAACTGGAATTAAGGGAGATGGAAGGAAGCTACCTCACTGTCGCCAGTTGCACCAAATGTTTCCCTCGCCCCATGTGCCCCTGCCGAAGGCTCATCCTTTAACAGTCAGACTCTCTGGTGCAGAAGAATTTGCCTTCTGCATCACGAAGGTGGCCAATATGCTTCACAACACTCCTATAGATCCACGCCGTGATGCGCAGCACGAAAGACGAGACCAAAGTACACATGTATACATCACGGGATGTATATATATTTATTCAGCGGGAGGTAGGGAGAGGGAAGGGGATATTGACGTGCAGAATTGTATCGGTCAGGCCTGGGTATACCCACCAGTTTCGTTTTCTACCTATACCAGTTTACATCGGTTGATGCCTAATTTTGCTTAGTAGCCCTTAAAGATCGACTCCGAAGAGCCACACCCCCGCATCGACCGAAGCTGATATTCATAGAGCCCATCCTGATACAGTGATGGATATCGATTGATTCTAATAAACCTTAGTATCAGTACGGCATCCCTGATATTGGGGATGATGGGAGAGGATAGGAGCCGATTCCCTATTTGATAGGGGGCGAATCGGAGGAGGCACGTACCTTGCTTGCGCACCAGACGAGAAGCGGTATATTGCAAAAGTGCTAACTCCACCTGAACCCAGGGGACACTTCAGCCTTACATCGGCGGCACGTTGTCAGAATTTTTATGTGATCTTCAGCGACTTCCCCCATTAGAACTTTGGGCTCTCCTACAGGTATTGCGGGGTTTGGCTTGAGAACTACGGAGGCAGGGGTGGCAGCACTGACCTGTAGAACAGCTTCGCGTGTGCGAGCACGCTGCCTGCGCATCACCCGAGCAAACAAGGAGGTCCTCTCCAAATGTCCCCAAGGCAAGTGCGTCGCACCGTGTGCAAATAGGTTATGACTCCACCCTTGCAAAGTCGCGGCAGCAATCTGCTTCCTACGAGCCGCTATGAGGTCATCAGCGACCCCGACTCTTGATATAGATGCGCTGCGGGACTGCGTGGGATCGCAACGTGCTGCCTCTAGGATTTTTGTTCCATTCTGCCTTTCCCGAACGACACCCAACGATTATGCTGAATGAGTCAATGGGGTACGATGCACCACACAACGATAACAGCTGAACATGTTTTTGTGTAGCAGTAAGTGCAGCAGGCGCTTGTTTTCGCAAACGCAAGCAACCCTCGTAAGTGGCCACCTGAAAATTTCAAGTATGACCCCCACACGGTCCACTACGGGCTTTCCGATGCTGTTCTCCAGATTTCGTTGTTGCACCCCGGTGAGGATCTCGTTCACAAATACGCTGTCCACCTGCAAGTGTATAGCCGCGATTATCCCCGTCGTCATGACCATCCTTACACGGGAGGCGGCACAGAAAGCGCACAGTGAGCTGTGCTGGCAGCGAGGTGCTGCCAGTAGCTCGAAGGCGATGCAGACCTCACTGCTCTTTACGTGCGTGGTCAGCTCGTGTACCGTGCCGCTGCCGAAGTATGTCGCTGGAAAATACCCAGACAGCACCGAAGGACGCTCAAAGGACAGTAAGGTGTATATATAAGTAGCTCAAGGCACTCATAGCCACCTTCTAACAGGCCTTGGATTATCGGTTCAGGGCGGGTTGGTTTGTGTCCAACTTCATGCGTGTGTGACACGAAATGCAGAAGATGTAACATTGGTTCAAACAACGTAAAAGTTGGATGCCGTACCAGCGTGCGTGGTTCTCCGACTCTTTGGGCACTGGACGATAAGGTGTGGCGGATCCTCGGCGTCTTCGCGAGCACTCTGCGCCAGGCTCAGCGCCTGTAGCCGAAGCGTATGGCGGGGGACAAACAGATATCAGTCGAGCTGGAGTGCGCAGCGTTATGGAGTGGACGTTATACGTGGCGACCAACTAATGCACGCACCTCTTGAAGCTTGAATTCGTGGTCCAAGCAACGAGGCTGCACGACGAAGTATGGTAGAGGGATCTCCCCTGCCTCGTGAAAATTGTGACGACATACTCTGTCCCAGCCGCACAATCTCGAGAATACGGAAGGCTGGCACTTGCTGACGTCATAGAACACTCGTCTAGAAATATGTCTCGAAAAATACAATGCGCGAAACATTTCTTGCCTTGTTCTTTAAGGCTAGAAACGTGTCTCGAGCTTAGCTCAGCGATACCTCGAGTATGGATATAAAGGAAAAGAGCCACGGCAACTCAACCCGATTCGACTACGAAAACACAAGTTTCAATTTCCTTCGGTAGCACATTCATTCGATTGAGGCCGCATCAATCCGAACACAGACTCAGAGGCAAACAACCGAACGTGAAAAAAAATCCTGGTACAGTTTCACGAAGTTTGCAGTTTGAGTTTCACAAAAGCAAGCGTTAACGTGAGGTAACGTGGTACTCGTCAAGCGAAGGTCTCGACCAGTTCTCTAAACCGGTTCCTTAAACTCGTGACACGCCTCTGTCGAGCTCGTGTCGTCGACCAGTTCTCCTGGACTTGAATACCGAATCGTATTATAATATATAATTATATAAATTAAAATACAATTTTATATTAGAAATAAAAAAATCAATACATCAATATAAATACCACATTCTTGTGTAGAGAAGCCTAAGAAATAATTTTGCATATAAATAATATCCCTTTTTATATATTTTCATCGGAATCGCCCCGGACCTCTACGGTAACGACTTTGGTGGGTTAAATACCCCCCTCCCCCCTCCCCTGGATTGAGACCTAGTCTTGTCCCCTTTGTCGATGCGCCCCCTCCCGTGATACACGACGAGTTACACTATTAATAATATATAATTAAGAATATATATAATAACTGCACAGTAGACATCTCGATAATATATTATCATATACACTATGGAAACCTCGCTTGGAGGTTTTATATACACTTTTACTATAGTACGATTCCGATAAAAATATATAAAAATGGGATATTATTTATATACAAAATTATTTCTTAGGCTTCTCTACACAAGAATGTGGTATTTATATTGATGTATTGATTTTTTTATTTTTAATATAAAATTGTATTTTAATTTATATAATTATATATTATAATACGATTCGGTATTCAAGTCCAGGAGAACTGGTCGACGACACGAGCTCGACAGAGGCGTGTCACGAGTTTAAGGAACCGGTTTAGAGAACTGGTCGAGACCTTGACGCGTACGGTAACGTGTCATGTCACGCTCGACTGTTTTCGTGTATTTAGGGTTTTTTTAATAAACTGTCGATGTCGCTCGTCGCGCGTCGTGTGTCATATGTAAGTCGTGACAGCTGACACAGTTCAACAGTTCAACAGTCGAATACTGATGATAGAATACCCAACATTTATCATTTAATCGTTCCACTATCTGCCAGACTCCTCTAAAAAAAGCTTGGAATAACGCGTAGACATACTTTTCCTACCTAAGAATTAGAATACAAAGTTATTCCGCCAGAGATTGCAGGTTCAGCATCCGCTGATATCCGTAAAATGTGCGCTTTTAACGTCAGTATGCACGTCTTGGCTCGAATTTTAGCACATATAGCAGCGTATATCACATGATACATCACGTGATTATTTTCTAGTATCTGACACGCGTTTTGAAGATTTTGGAAATAATTTGGAGCACACAGAGAGTCATGAACGTGGATACCTCCTGTCGTCTCTATTCGTTTAATCAAAACTTCTAATAAATCCTTAGGCTAGAATATACTGCAATAAAAATGGGAGGTAAATGCAGTACACCTGCAGAGCTTCAGGTGATCGCGATTCTCGTCGAATAGCTCAATGCCTGCAAATTTGTCTTACAGCGCATGTGCATCGCTCTCAGATTCTGAGCGCGCGTAATGCCCTCGGGCTGCGAGTGAGGAACAGGGGAGCGTGGAGATTTTTGAGGACGACGATGAAGACCGAATCCCTGACACATATGAGCATGGAATGCAATTGCTGCAAGCTGCAGAGACTCAGCACGGGCTTCGTGGAATGATAACCGCGCAATGCTGCAATAACATCGGGAAAGTCCTATTGCAGGAACGTCGGTGAGTATCATGCTCTGGGCGAGGTGGATAATATCACTCGGATACCTTCATTACTGCGCTCGGCTGAAATATATTTGGCGGAAATACCTTGCCACGTGGGTGCCTGTTACGTGTACGTGCTCTTCGCTGAAGGGGAACGCAGATATGCCAGGCGACAGTTGCGCGGGGTATCCTGGGATGTCCAATCTTTGCAGATTTGACGAGGCCTTGGGTTACTTCGAGAGGGCTTTGGAGCTTTTTGAGGAAGAGATGGGAAGCGACAGCAGACGAGTAGGGACTTTATGTAATAACGTGGCAGTCCTGCTGAAGCAGCTGGGCAAGCTCGAGGAGGCAGAGAAGCTTTATCGGCGATCACTTTCACTGAAGGCGAGTTCCTTTCACTCTTTGAATTTTGACACACTCAGCTATTCTTGTCAAATGGTGGGAGCGCCAGTCTGATGCGCCTGCGTAGATTGATGGGCACGTTAGAGGGCAATGCAGGAGGGCTGCCAAGTTGCACAGGCTCGCAGGCGGGGCGAGGGATTGACGGAAAGCTTTCATCAACAGACGTGCGAGGGAGAACTTCACTAAAGACTGCAGAGTCTAGTGGGTAAGGGATTGACGTAGACGCACAGGCGTGCGCTGGCGCTTACGCCGGGGAGGCAGGGGAGGGGCACATGCACGCGCACGTGGGGTTGATGGAACAGTGCGGACGTTCGTGGGCATACGTTGAGGGAAGGGTTGATGCAACGCTGACGATGCACACAGGCATGAACGGCAGGCGCACAGACATCTTCTGAGGCGCTCAGGCAAGTGTGTGTGCGGAATGACGGAAGCCTGCGGATGAGCACAGCCAGGCGTTTAGGGATCTCCGCCGTCTGCGCAAGAGGTGATGGGCAGTGGGGTGATGCGAAGTATCAAGCGCGTTCCTCTCCTCCGCTCACCGAAACTTTGCAGTCGCTCATCATGGATCTGTCCGCCTGGATGGTTCCATTCTACAGGAGACAAACCTAGGGGTGGACAACGCCGAAGTGGCCACCTTGTACACAAACCTCGCCTTCCTCTTGCAGGTAGCACCATCAGCGGCCCCACACACTCCACCTTCTTGTAGATTCTGTCTAAGGAACGAGCCACCCTAGACCTTGTTTGTCTACGCTTTCTCTCCATTGCATCGCCCTTCTCGGCAGCTCAGGCTTCGCCTCCCTCGGCGGGTTCCGTGTGCAGGCCAGAAGGAAGCTGAAGGACGCGGAGCAAGCCCACAAAAAGGCACTCGGTGAGCTCAGGCATCTGTTGCACAATTGCCGGGCAAAGTCGTAAAGACTCTCCGGGCACAGCTGGTTATGCGGCCAGCTTGGAGTCGGATTCCCAGGCCTTCTTGCCCGGCCCCGGCGGACTCTTCTGCTTTCGGGGAAGGGCGGCACTCGGAGGCTTGCCGCAGAGCTGCGTACTTGGCTGTATATTAGGGTTTACTGCCGTCTGGCTTCCCAACTGACCTGTGTGCTGCTGTTGGCGCGGCAGATATCCGCGTGAAAGTGTTTGGGCAGCCGCATTCGGAAGTGGCACATTCCCTGAACAACCTTGCAGCACTGCTCGCCGAGCAAGGCCGCGCCAGCGAAGCGGAGCAGTACTGTAGGTATGTGCTTTGTAGCTCATGTGCGCCTCGAGGGGCTGTTGCAGGGCTGCCTAGCCCCCCCTTTCGAATGCACCTTCAGGGGCTGCTGTGGGACTGTCTAGCCCCTTTTCGAATGCACCTCTAGGGGCTTCTCATTCAAGGAAATTTTGCGGTGACAGGCTTGCACTAGCCGTCGACTTAGCACTGTACGGGGATGACCACCTCACCGTTGCGACCAACCACGCCAACCTGGGGGCCGTGCTCAAGGATCAAGGTGCCATCGTCTCCTGTTGCTGGGGGAGTCCGCAAGGCCCGCACCACCAAGCCCGGGGCTGTGCCCGAGCGTTAAGCTGCCCCTTTCACCTGCTGCTGGCCGCCTAGCACCCTGTAAGGCACCGCCCTACGAGCTCTGCCTGCAGCGGGGTCCCACCAGGACCCCCTGCTGGAGGAGCCCTCGTTTACCTCCTAGACGGTGGTCTGACCTTAGGAGAGGATCTGCGAGGTCTAGCGGCCTCAAGTGGTGAGCGATTCGCTGGCTGCGGGCGATGGGGCGGCGGCTCCGCGTGGAGGCGGCTGGAGGGTGCACAGAGCGAATCAAGTTTCGGCGTTTTAGGGGGATGCGCGGGATACAGGGCGAGGTGGCGCCTGACTCGACTAAAGCTTATGGCTGGTGGGTTTGCCGAGTGCAGGGCGGTTTGAGGACGCGCTTCTGGCGTATGAGCACGCGCACGGCATCCGCAGCAAGCAGTGCGGGGAGCGCCATCCCACCACCGCGGAGTCCCTGATCAGTGTCGGTGGCGTGCTTGCGAGGTTGGGAAGGTACTCCGAAGCAGAAGTGAAGCTGCAGGGGGGGCTCGAGCTCGCAGAGTCCCAACTCGGGCCTCGCAGCCCTTGTACAGCCAGCGCTCTCAACGAGCTGGCAATCCTGAAGGAGGAGCAGGGTGCTTGCCTATACCCGCCCACCCCACCCTCCGCATCCTCTCCCGCGCTTCGGGGTGTGGTCTGGTGCCAGGGGGGCATTTCAAGGCCTCGAGCATCCTCTCCTGCGCTTTTCGAGGTGTGGTCTGGTGCCAGGGGCATTTCAAGGCCTCGAGCATCCTCTCCTGCGCTTCGAGGTGCGGTCTGGTGCCAGGGGGCATTTCAAGGCCTCGAGCATCTTCTCCTGCGCTTCGAGGTGTGGTCTGGTGCTAAGGGGGGCATTTCAAGGCCTCGAGAGCATCCTCTCCTGCGCTTCGGGGTGTGGTCTGGTGCCAGGGGGCATTTCAAGGCCTCGAGCATCCTCTCCTGCGCTTCGAGGTGCGGTCTGGTGCCAGGGGGCATTTCAAGGCCTCGAGCATCCTCTCCTGCGCTTCGGGGTGTGGTCTGGTGCCAGGGGGCATTTCAAGGCCTCGAGCATCCTCTCCTGCGCTTCGAGGTGTGGTCTGGTGCTAAGGGGGGCATTTCAAGGCCTCGAGCATCCTCTCTGCGCCGCGGTGTGGTCTGGTGCCAGGGGGCATTTCAAGGCCTCGAGCATCCTCTCCTGCGCTTCCGGGTGGTCTGGTGCCAGGGGGGCATTTCAAGGCTTCCTCTCCTGCGCTTCGGGGTGTGGTCGGTGCCAGCATTTCAAGGCCTCGAGCATCCTCTCCTGCGCTTCGCGGTGTGGTCTGGTGCCAGGGGCATTTCAAGGCCTCGAGCATCCTCTCCTGCGCTTCGAGGTGTGGTCTGGTGCCAGGGGGGGCATTTCAAGGCCTCGACCAGCGCACTTGAATTCGCCTTCCATTCCCTTCGCGCGGACCTGTAAGCACCGCGATCGTGCCTGGCGTTCAAACTTAATTCTGCACAATGGGCGAGTGGGGTGCTCAGGTCTATTTGACGATGCGGAGGGCCTGTACATGCGGGTGCTGGAGATCTACGAGGCGGAGTACGGATCGGAGCATCCCTTCGTGGCCACGGCGCTGAACAACCTGGCCCTGCTGCAGGGGACGCGCTGCCACTTCAGGGAGGCCAACGGCTGCTACCTGCGCTGCATTGAAATGCGGGAGAAGCTCCAGGGCGCGGAGCATCCGCTCCTCGCCGGCAACCTCAACAACCTGGCCGGCCTGCTCAAAGGTGGGCGCAACCCCCATTTCCCGCCGAGGCCCCCCTTTGCCCCGGGCCTGAGCCAGCCGGCATCCTGGCAGCATTGCCTGGCTACTTGCGGGGCTCCCCGGCAGGGCGTGCGCGCACCACTACTCTGAGGCCGTTTGCGGAGCCCATGGAGAAGGCATGGAGACGTGCAGGCTGCCAGCGGCGTGCAGCAGTCGAGGTGGGTAAGGGACGCAGGGACTTAGCATGCGATCACGCCTCCATTCACCACCCATTTAGTTTCTGAGTGCCCTTAAAATTCGGCGTCTCAGCCTGCGGAGGCTGGACATTGAGCCCCGGAGGCGTCCAGACGCCTGGAGGCATTCAGGCTCTGCATGTGTTTCGGCGGCCCTGGAGGCGTGCAGCAGGCCTGGAGGCCCTTCATTGTATTTTGGTGCAAGGTTAATTGCAAGGAAACGTTTTCTGCGTATGTCCTGGTGAGCTAGTCACGGCGTTGCCTCAGAACACGTGGTGGAGGCCCGTTTGCAGATCAAGGGAAGTTCGACGAAGCCCTGGCAATGTACAAGCGAGGTCTTGACATCCGGTGGGTTCGCCCACACTCCCACTTCCCCACACCCCGTTTGCTCAGCATCGAAGCGAACACCTTCTCCCAGTGCTTCTGTAAAGCAGGCTGGGGAGTGCTGGACCCCTATCAAGTGGGCAGGTTTAGGGATGCCACCGATTCTCCGTGTCCTGTCACTCGCCCTCCATAGTCCCCAGCAGCGCTGATGCCCATCTATCTATGTGAGGCCTCGCATCCTCCCTCGCAAGGCCGCCTGAACTGCCTAAGTTGCGATATATATATGCACACAAGGGCTCAGCGAGGCTTAGGGGGTCCCATTCTTCACTAGTGAGCTCCGGAGAATCCGGATGAGTGTCCCGAAGTGTGTGCTGAATCCTTTGATCCCCGGCGTGGGTACATAGGGCAGTCTCCTGTGGCTACGGGGTGCCAAAGGAGTCGCAAGGATAAGCATACACACAAGGGTATAGAGCCGTGTGTCCCGCCGCCCTGTCCATCCCGCCCGGGCTGCAGTGCGTAGTCTGTCTCTCCAATAGCGTTCTCCCAAAGCCCTATCCATCAGATCCAACCTCATCATTTCCACCCGCTGAGCCTCTACTCCCTCACGAGCAGGATCGGATTCCCCGCCCCCCCTCACAACCCTGCCACCAGCCCTCCTCACCACGTCAACCACTCCTAGCCAGTCACCGCCCCCGCCGTCGGAATAACAGCCCCGCAACCCCCCACGCAAGCACAAATGCGAGCTGCTGGATCCACTTCTCTTTTCATCCCAGGGAGCTGCAAAGTACCGCCTCCTCGCCCTCGGCTTCTGAGCAGTGTGTGGCTTGTCCTTGGACCGAATTCGTTGACACCATGCAACCACAGACGATCGGCTGCACGGTGTACCCACACTGGAGATGAAAGTATTCAGCACGCGCTTCGGGACATCCGGATTTCCCATTGAAGCTTCGATCTTGAATGCGGCTTACACTTGAATCGACTTGGTTGGCATCAAGTGGCCGAGAACGTGTCTGCGTGTGGCTGATCCTTGGACCGACTCCTTTGGCACCATGTAACCACAGACGATCGCTGCACTATGGCTGTGGCTCATCCTTGGATCGTTTTCCTTTGGCAGCATATACCCGCTATGTGCGGTCGTATGACGGATCCTTGGACCGATTCGGTTGTGTGTGTGTGTGGTATCTTGTCACGGCCCCGCCCTGCTCTTGATTTGCTTTTCACATCCACTGGGATGATGATGGGCTGGCTTTTGTTGGCCGATCTCATGCCGTTCAGTGTGTGGTATCTTGTCACGGCCCTGCCCTGCACTTGTCCGAGGGCCGCGTGTGGCGTCAGTCGATGGACACCTGGACTAGGACCGGAGCATGCCCCTCGTCACACCCGCAGCCCAAGCAAGTATTGCTCCTGAGTCCTTCCCATAAGAGCAAAGTCAAGTCCACACCCAAGGTACTAGGTACAGGTTTACAGTATGAACTTATGCGCCCAGGATATCCTGGAGTCCTGCAGAGCTCCCCTTGGTCGCTTGTACCATTAAACAAGGCGGGGTGGCGGGAAGGCTCAGCGTCAGAGTATTGTGTATGCACGTGTCGTGCGGTATGGTAACTCCACTTTGCTCTCTTCTGGTCTTTCTGCACGCATCCCCTCTTTCCCACCGGTCTCTCCCCTGGCTATCTCCCCCTTACCTGAATGATGCTCTCGGTTAAAGGGTCCCAACGCGGCCCGTGCAAAAGGGCAGAAGACGTCCCGCGGGTCGCGTGGAATCCATTTGTCTTGAGTGCAGCTACAAAGTTCCTGAATGCTTCTCATTTCCACTGGGATGATTGTGGGCTAGCTTTTGTCGGCGGGCCTCGTGCCATTCAGTGTGTGTTGGCTTTTGTCGGCGGGCCTCGTGCCATTCAATGTGTGTGATATTGTGTTGCGCCCTGTTCCTGAATGCTCCTGGCATCCACTGGGATGATGGCCAGATGACTCACGGCCAGCCATGCGTGCCCCAACTTCTCTCTCTCAGTATTACCCCTATGCACTTGTCATTGTGTCACGTGTAGACAGACGATTGACGAGACCATGCGACGATGGTCATGCATACAGTATCCACCCTCGAGTGTGCTGTGGGGGTGTCTGGGCTAGGCTAGACAGGTGTGGGGCACAGCCTGGCGGGCAATGTGGACCGGCTTCAGGCTTGGGGAGCGCGCCATATGCTCACGCACACCACCCTCGAGTGTGCTGTGGGGGTGTCTAGGCTAGGCTAGACAGGTGTGGGGCACAGCCAATGGTTACGATGGCGCAATATTCCGATTTGAAAAAAGTTACAATATGCAACAATGGTGTGTCAGCGTGGCATGCGAAGAGGTTTGCTATATGTCAGTGCAAGGAGTCTCTAAAGTCTGCTGGTTGGCCCTATGGTTACAATGGCGCAATATTTCGATTTGAAAAAGTTGCAATATGCAATAATGGTGTGAAAGGATGATCATCAGCATCGCATGAGAGGTTTGATATATGTAAGAGCAAGCGAGGAGTCTCTAAAGTCTATTGTAGTTGGCCAGATTCCAAACTCATCACAGGTACCTCGTGAATCTGCTTTTTCACAACAGGCAGGAAGGGTGACAATTTGATGAGGGCTTGGCAAATCGCTACATCCCTTGTCATATATCCGAGGAGTGGATTGAGAAGCTCACTGCCGCTGTTGTGCAATGCATGATGTAGCGATTTGCCAAGCCCTCATCAAGCTGTCACCCTTCCTGCCTGTTGTGAAAAAGCAGATTCACGAGGTACTTGTGATGAGTTTGGAATCTGGCCAACTACAATAGACTTTAGAGACTCCTCGCTTGCTCTGACATATATCAAACCTCTCATGCGATGCTGATGATCATCCTTTCACACCATTATTGCATATTGTAACTGCTTCAAATCGAAATATTGCGCCATTGTAACCATAGGGCCAACCAGCAGACTTTAGAGACTCCTTGCACTGACATATAGCAAACCTCTTCGCATGCCACGCTGACACACCATTGTTGCATATTGTAACTTTTTTCAAATCGAAATATTGCGCCATCGTAACCATTGGCTGTGCCTCACACCTGTCCAGCCTAGCCTAGACACCCCCACAACACACTCGAGGGTGGTGTGCGTGAGCATATGGCGCGCTCCCCAAGCCTGAAGCCGGCCCACATTGCCCGCCAGGCTGTGCCCCACACCTGTCTAGCCTAGCCCAGACACCCCCACAACACACTCGAGGGTGGATACTGTATCCATGACCATCGTCGCATGGTCTCGTCAATCGTCTGTCTACATGTGACACAATTGACAAGTGAGGGTTGTGTGTGGCGTCAGTCGACTAGCATCTGGATTAGGACCGGAGCATGCCCCTCTTCACACCCGCAACCCAAGCAAGTATTGTTCCTGAGCCCCTCCCCTCAGAGCAAAGTGGAGTCCACACCCAAGCTATCAGGTACAGGTGTACCGTCTGACTTATTGGCCCAGAGTCTCGAGTTTTGCTTAGCTCTCCTTGGTCGTTGGCGTTATCAGTGGTTACCACACTGGTAAACTCGATAGCCGATTGTCGTTGTGACATAAGTTGTTAAACAAGGAAGGGCGGCAGGAGGGTCCCGACGACAGTCAAGCTGTGTCACGGGTCTGTATGCAGGTGTCGTGCAGTATGGTAACTCTCCTTTGCCCTCTCTTGTTCTTCCGGACTCGCCCCCTCCCCTCTCACCAGTCTCTCCCCTGGCTCTCTCCCCCTTATCTGAATTATGCTTCCGATTAAATTTCCCCATGCGGCCCCTGCAAACGGGAAGAAAACGCGTCGCGGGTCGCGGAGATTCCATCTGTCATTGAGTGCAACTGAAAGGTTCCTGCACGCTCATCGCATCCGCTGGGATGATGGTGGGCTGGCTTCGGTCCGCGCACCTCATGCCGCTGAGTATGTCTGTGGCGACTCTCAGAGAAAAGGCCGGCGACGAGATTGGCATGGCAGTGGTGTTGAACAACATGGCAACCCTGCACCGCATCACGGGACAGCCGGCGGTGAGCACTGCCACCGACCCGATTTCCCTCAGTGCCCGCGTTGGGGTGGGAGGCTGGCTCAGGGGGTGCGGTGAAAGCTAAAGTCCTTTGGGAGTGTGGTTCTGCCCGAGGGATCCACAGGAGGCGATGGAGCTGCAGGAGAGGTGTGTGAGTATCCGGAAGCGCCTTCAGGGCGACTTCAATATAGGTATACGGCATGGGGGGACAATGCGTTGCCTACTTCTCCCTCACTTTGTTCGCGGCTGCGTTGCGCCTGCTGCTGCGCTGTCTGTGTAAGGGATCTCGCACCTGCAGCTTCTTTTGCTGCGGATTCTCCCAATGCATGAGTGGCACGCCGTGCGAGCTGCAGCCCCCTTTGACCATGCTGCCTGACTCGAATCACTCAGTGGCGCTGGGGTCCTGGGTATTCAGAGCTGGCTATGAGCATGAACAATCAAGGCACCGTGTACACGCAGCTGGGCAAGCTTAAGGAGGCTGCGGAGATGTATGAGCAAGCGCTGGTCATGAGGTGCGGCCGGGCCCAGAGAACGGGGCGCCCTGCTGGATGGAGATTGAGATTGAGAACGGGGCGCCCTTGGAGAACGTTGCGATTTTGGATATGGAGATTGAGATACAGCTTGGAGTTGCACGGCCTCCATGGATTAACTGGCTCAGTCGCGCGCTGTCCCGGTGGATGAACCATCGAGAACCCATGCTGCCTGTGTATGGTTATACGTTTTGAGGCCCTGCGAAGCTGAGGCCCTGGAAGAGGCGCGGGTCCGAAGATTTGTAGACCGCGCAAGGGCGCGGGCTTCTCCCGCATGGTCTGGTGAGGGGGGTTGAAGGGATGGTTAAGGGATGACGAGCAAGGCTATTTGCAAAAGGTATCTCAACAGCGAAGTGGCTGATTCGGAGGCGCGTGCGCTCGGCAGGGAGAAGCTGCTCGGAGCGGATCACCGCTGCGTGGCGGAGTCCCTGAACGATATCGCGGCGCTGATGAAGCTGCAGGGGCGCTCCGAGGACGCTCTGCCGCTGTACCAGCGCGCCCTGGCTATCCGGGAGGCGTTCTACCAGGGGCCCCACGCGGTGGTCGCCACCTCCCTGAACAACTTAGCCGGAGCATACGAGTCCATGGAACGGTTCCCGGAGGCGGAAGCCATATGCAGACGCAGCCTCGAGATGCGGCGAGTCTTTCGCGCTCTCCCTCCATCACCCCTCCCATTGCCACCCACCGGCGCAAGGTCCTGGTTGCTGCTCCATGCGGATGTGAACAGTGCGAGGGTTCTAGCAAGATTCGGGTGCCCTCTAATCGCATATGGTGTGAATGTGCTCTTGCCTGACTTGGCATGGCATGGATTCACTCCGACCTAATGAGACGCGGGGTGCACCTAATGTAGCAGGCTTGCACTTCAATCCGACGTGGCATGGGCGTGGTTTGGTCTGACGTGGCATCCATTTGGTGATCTGGTTCGGCAAGGGGGCGTGCAGGAAGGCTTTGCTTGGGGAAGATCACATGGATGTCGGGACCTCTCTGAACAATCTTGCGGCCCTACTGGCCTCCATGGGCCAGCTCGAGGAGGTTCTTCCAGACACCGCGCTCTCTGCCATGCGGCCGCTTTCTGATTTGGCGCTCGCCGCCACGTGGCCACCTGCTGATTCTGAGTCTCTCTCCACGCGCCTTCTGCTTCCACACTCCGAACCGCGAGGCCATCTCCCGATTCCGCGCTCTTCGACATGTGGTCAGCTTTCGGCTTTGCCAGGGGCCTCGGCAGGGGGGGCGTGATCGGTCCTGCCATCCCAGGTGGCAAACGGAGGTTGCAATATAAACTCATACGGAGGTAGGTGCTGGGAGTGGAGGGTGGGATGTCGGTTAGGCGGACGTTTGCGGAAAGCAGTGCCTGGATCTGATGGAGAAACAGCTCGGGGCGGACAATGTAAGCTTAGCTGCTACCGTATACAACTACGCTGGGCTACAAGAAATGCAGGTGGCCACGTGGCACGCTGGCCCCGCATTGACCCCCTCCCCTTGAGATGCAGGTGGCCACGTGGCGCGCTGTCCCCCCATTGACCACCTCCCCTTGAGATGCAGGTTGCCACGTGGCGCGCTGGCCCCCATTGAACAGCTCCCTTGAGATGCAGGTGGTCACGTGGCACGCTGGCCCCGCATTGACCCCCTCCCCTTGAGATGCAGGTGGCCACGTGGCACGCTGTACCCCCATTGAACAGCTCCCCTTGAGATGCAGGTGGCCACGTGGCGCGCTGACCCCCCATTGAACAGCTCCCCTTGAGATGCAGGTGGCCACGTGGCGCGCTGACCCCCCATTGAACAGCTCCCCTTGAGATGCAGGTGGCCACGTGGCACGCTGACCCCCCATTGGCCCCCTCCGGCTGTGCCCCACCGGCCCGCTCCAAAGAAGTGTGGCGTTCTAACGCTGCGAGGATGGGTGCCTCGCTGCTGCAGGGCAAGCTGCCCGAGGCGGAGGCCGGCTACCTGCGCACTCTCGAGCTGCGGACGAAGGGCTTGGGAGCCTCCGACCCGGGGAACATCCCAGTTCTGATCACCTTGGCCACCTTCTATGACGGTGCGTTTCTTTTGTGGGGCCAGATCAGGCAGCCTCCCTGTAAGCGGTGGAAGCGCCCTGCGGGGAGGTCCGCAGCAGGCCGGGTGCTTCGGCCTAGGTGGCGATCTGGAGCATGCGATCAAGCACGATCGGTGGGCTGTGGTTCTGCTTGCAGAAATGGGAAGAACTGAAGAAGCCATCGACTTTTACCTCAAGTACATCAGTTTGGCCGAGCAGTCCAAAGTGTGCGCCCTGGGCGCAGGACTGCGGGTTGGGGAGGTGTCATACTTTGGCTTCATTGAGGGCGCCCAGGGCCGAGGGGGGGTAAGGGGCGAGGAGGGGCGTGCTCGAGTTAAGTAAATGCGAGGTGATTCAATGGCGGTGACAGAGAGTGCTCTGGCTGAATTCATGTGCGTGGATACGCGGGGACCGCACAGGAGCACCATTCTTATCACATTAACGTGTGCATGAGTATCCGGGCATGGCGGGGTAGTCATCTGGAGGCATGACGGGATCCAGGGTGCTGGGAGCAAGTGCAGGGAGAAGCGCAGAATACGGCGGAAATTCTGAAGCGGCTCCGCGATCTTCTAAAGCAGGAGAAGCGCGCGGAGGAGGCGCAGTTAATCCAGGATAAGTTGGAGGCAAATTTGTCGCTGTTCAGAATTCAGGAGGGCGAGGAGTCCAGCGAGGCTCAAGTATGACCCGATCAGGCCTGCCTGCCGTGAATGACAGGAAGCCGTGTGTGTGTCGAATCCCTTGAGCGGCCTTATTTTCTCTCTGCCGCAGCCATCGTGTGACCCAAGGATTCCTACGCGCTTCGCGAATGCTTTCCCTAACTCACCGCCCGAAGGTCCCTCCCAACGTGGGTACTCCCATCCAAAATCGCCCATCACAGTGTGCGAAGGTCCTTGACACCAGTAACTTTGTTGATCTGTGGCCGGTTCACCAAGTTCCCCCGGTGTCTATTCACCAAGTGCCCCCGGTATCTGGGTTTGTTGTTCATATGAGGGACATTCGATGCACAAAATCCGCATCGCGGGGCTTGGTGCAGGTGTGGCTAGCGCGCGCTCCATTAGATGCACGGGCAGTGCTCTCCTGCAACTATGTTTGTAGTGATATATTTGTGTTTTTTATTTGGATGGGGTTTCCCTTCGCCGCCTTTCTTTACGCTGACTCGCAGAGCCCTCGGTTTGTGCAGCCACAGGGGCAGAAAATCAAATTTGAAGTCCCAATGTCAAACAAGGATGCACCCCTCATCGAGAACTTGTCGGAAGGGAACTGAAAAGAAATTCGAAATACAGGGCATGGCCCTTTAATTCTTCAAATAGAGAGCGCCTCCCACCAGTGGAAGGATGGGGTGCTGGTCGTCACAATGTGTGCTTCATCCAGCTAAAGTTGGTGCCTGCAGGTTAATCAAGGGTGATCAACATAAGTGCAACATTCGGTGCCTTGCCTAATCATCCCAATTACACATGTTCAGCCGCATATGCTCTCGGCATTAATGTAAAACGGGCTTCGCATATATCATCAATGGGCCTGATCGAGCATGAAGCAGTAAGTAATACGAAACTTCCGATTTAGCAGCAGGAGCTCAATGCTACATCACTTAAAGGTAGATGATGCCGTCCGCTTAAGAATCAAGAGGGCAAAAGTAGCGAGATGGTACCAAAGTGGCCTTCACTTTTTATGACGAAAGCAGCAGCATTCATATCCGATGTATCTGCCATCATAAGCCAGTGGCTCACAAAGTATACATGATATCCGTCCCATCTGCATGTGCTGAGACCTTAGAGTCGTAACGATCGCCATTTGACCGCACCTGCAGCAGTAGCACAAAATTGGGGTTTGGCCCACATTAGCTCACAACGCATTACACGCTAACAAACAAATGGTCATTGTTGACAAGTCAACCAGCAGCCACGGCATGCGACAAGGCTGTAGTGTTCAGCTATATTGGCTCAGCAACAGCTGATGTATAACAACGACTTTAGGATTTGTTTGTACTACAGCATTAGTCCTTGCACACCTGCTAGCAATTTTGAGGAAATACTGCAAAAGTGTGCAATGACCAGGAAAGTATTCCTTTCAGGAAGAGATCTCGGTCATGCAGCGCGTTGCAACCTAAATGAAAATGACAACATTCGAAACATATCAGTTGCAACCGTCTCACGTGAACAACAACACGCGAGGAATGACGGATTCGAGTGAAGAAAACTGCCAAACATGTAGACGACCGCCTGGGACCTACGGTTGGGTTTTGGGGTAAGGTTCCACTTGACTGCCACTTTTCGGGACCTGTGCTTGATGGATTTCGAAAAGTCCCAGTTCCTTAACCTACTCCTAGCCCAATATCGGTTAAGAAACTAACCAAAGACGCTTTTGTAAGCCGAAATTGCATATTTATTGTCAAAATTGAATCGATTTCAAGGCAATAGCGGACGAGGTATAATGTTTAACGGCATCCACGCGTCCGATCAGGTGCTGAATTTCCGAATGAAAACACGACGAATACTTTTCATTTAATAACGGACAACTCCAATAATCGGTTTCGAATAGATTCGAAACCGATTCCGCGGCCTTCCGAAAACCAACCATAGGTCCTGCTGAGATTAATACAGTGACTAGTTCGTACAGTCACTAGTGCTATACTCAGTATGGCGTCTTGCGGTGCACAGCTAGTGTCCTACATCTCGGATATTTATTGTGTTATATCCGAGCTAAGCGATCCGTTGGCAGCGGTTCGCCTTTGTTTGTTGAACTGTTTCCAGCAGGTCCCACGAGTTCCACGACAGCCTGAATTCAACCCAGAATTGATTTCGAAACAGATTTCGGAGGCTTCCAGAAGTGTTCGTATACGTGTGTCGGGAGTGAATCTGGTTCGTTTTTTTTTTCCGTGGATGACAGCATTTTCACAAAAGCACTCGATGGGTGCGACAATATGTTGAACTTATATGAAATGGAACCACGAACCGGATTCCGCTTCGACCATGGAGACCTGTTTTTGGAACATCCCTCCAAAAACGTACGGTTTTCATTAGTTTCGAACCAGATTCTGCGTTACGAAAAAGGCTTTCGGAAGTGGGATGTAACTATTGTTATATGCTATGGTTACGAAATGCAACCATAGTTTTCCGAGGATACAAACAGTTCCGAACAAGGTGCGGCGTATATAGGGTAGCAATACCAAATACTAAAACCGACGTATAACAAGCATAACAGGATCATAGAGAAAAAAAAATCTGAAAATAAGGTATCGGCTAATAACGATAGCGGAAGTAAGGTTGGAGTCCCCGCACTGCAGTATGCCCCCCCTGCTGCTGCGCTACTGTGAGCCAGAGCTGACCAGGTGGTGGTCGAAAGGGCGGTGATCCAACCGGCCAGTGCTCACGCCACCCACCCCACACCTCGAGATCCCAGTCATTGCTTCAACAGCCCACTGCCGCCGAAACCAACCTCGCGAAACGAGGAATCGTCGGATATACTACGATACTTTGCCTATGGTGTGTGAATATGATGCTCCGCCGACCATCAGAAATAGGGAGCCTGGAGGTTTGTGAGCCTCGAGGCTTCCAAGCATTTGAACTCTGTACAACTCCCCGTGGTGAGGAATTAATTGGACAAGCACGCAAACAGAAAGACTATGCCAAGAACAATGTGCAGTCTAAGTCATCAGTTTGCGTGGAAGTATCCGGCAGTCTGCAACTCTCTCAGGATCATCGGGCCCCCGATCCTTCACCACTACGTAACTCTTCTGTGCTCCCAAGGAGGCGGTCAACGGAGCACGGAGTGCCCAGAATTGTAAGTGAGGCACGCCACATTCCAAACTCCAGCCTACCTGCATGTGCAGGAATCTATGACACCAAATAAGCGATCATCTACGACTGAGCCAATCATCTGCTGCCCCCATCACCCATCCCATGCAATTGGGTGCCGTGCAGCCGCTCAACCTCACCAAAGGAGGGCCAAACAGATGGGACGTTTGCGGGTAGCATAATTAATCGGGAATAGAAAATGGCTAAATGGGGAATATAAATGAAGTCCTGTATTTCGGGAATATATTTGATGGCATATGCTATCTATCGTTTGTACTATGAACTGCGCACTAGCGTAGGTACAAGCGGAGGTACAAGCGGTTCAGCGTGTGCAATATTTTGCGTCTGGCATACTCCCTTCCCCTAAACAAATTATTGCTTGAAGCATAATTTTTTCTCACCATTCGATTCTAAAGCGTTTGTATTCATTAGGTGAATACCTTTCGTTTGAGCTATCGATTGGCGCTTATCCGCAACCGCATCAGCTTAGCATTCAGTCGCGACTGCAAGCTAAGCTGGCGCGGTGTGAGATGGTTTCAACCATCACTTGCGGCTTTGCATAATAGGGGTACTTGCGTTTTCGTGAGAATCGTCTCACGAAACTTGGCAGTGATATTGTTCATAGCAATATCAGTGCAATCTCAAGATCATATGGCAAGCCGTTGAGTATATTGAAGACGGCCGCGTGCTTGCATGATGCCTTTTGGGGTTGGGTTTCAATGTACCCAAGCCCAAACATGCCAAACAGCGAAGGGCTTCCCGTGAGTTCCAGCGCACGTAACTTTGCAAAATATATTCATAAGATGTATATATCTCACCTTTCTCAAGTGCAAGGTTTGCGATAGCTTGTGCGCGAAGTTAACATCTTATTTCTTTGACCCAGATTTATGAGTTTGAATATCACGCTAAAATATGTGTCAAAGAAATAGTTATACCATTTTGCGCACAGACTTTCTTAGACCTTGCGCTTCGAATATATCAAAGATAAATAACTTGGCAATATTTCTACGCAGTGACGTGCGCTAGAACGCACGGGAAGCCGTTTGCTGTTCAGCATGTATTGGGTTTGGAAACATTCGAACCCAAGCACAATAGATCTGCCAAAGAAATAAATTGATGGTTTTGCCAACAAGTTATCTCAGGCCTTGAGCTTCTGAGAACTGAAAGATATATATGTTGTAAATATTTGTGCATAGTTTCAATAACGCACGGGAAGTATTTTTCAGTTTGGCATGTATTGGGTTTGGGTACACTCGAACACAAACCCAATAAATCTGCCAACGAAATAAATTGATGGCTTCGTGCACAAGGCTTTTGAGGCCTTTGGGCCTTTGGCAACTAAAAGGCTTTTGAGGCCGATGTCGCGACCGCGAGGCCAATTATTTATAGGGACAGGGTACGGGCGCTGGGAACTTGTCCAACTTGTCCGATGACACATGCTGACTGCATGTCACGACTGCGTCTATCGCGTGAGAGACAACGACACCGTGACCGCAATGAACGTCGCCGGCAGCAGACGGTGAACACATCGACATCGCGGACACCATTGCCGCTTCCGTTGCGTGACTGCTTACTGTTACTCGTGCGTCGTTGACCCATCCCAATCCGCATTTGCATCGTACTATACAGGGCCCCTGCGGCTCATTGGAAGCCAATAGGAATGCGGAGGTAGCAATGACCACCAGCAAGTCTGATGGGTCTATAGGTAAACGTTATTGGGCACGAAGTGGGAACTGATTCCGCGCGATCGAGATGTCATCAGACCTGAGACAGGTCGTCATCGTCATTTCGCCGGATCCGAGGTGCCACCGCTCCGAGATGCACATGGTAAAACTGCGAACGGAAGGTCAAAGGCAAAGGGGAAGGCAAAGGGTTTAAGATTTAGCGGCAGTAGGAATAGTTTTCAGAAGCATATGAAAAGTATGCTAGTGCTTCTGAAAACTATTCCTACTTCTTCTATATCCTAAACCCTTTGCTGGACTTTAGGTTCAGGGTTATTATTATGGGCTCTGATAGCCCCTAGCGTGACCTGTCTCTGATCGGAACCGTGACTCCGCTAGTAGCTAGGATGACAGTACAGTAGTACTGTACTGTCAGTCATCACTTCGTATTATCCGGGTTTCCGAGATGCATGATAAAAAGCACTCGGCCGGACTGATTATGGGAGCTTAGCCAGTTTGTTTTACCCGAGCGGAACACCTGTTCTCGCAGGTTATGGGCCCACCACGCTTCCACTGCTGGACTTTAGGTTCAGGGTTATTATTATGGGCTCTGATAGCCCCTAGCCTGACCCGTCTCTGATCGGAACCGTGACTCCGCTAGTAGCTAGGATGACAGTACAGTAGTACTGTACTGTCAGTCATTACTTCGTATTATCCGGGTTTCCGAGATGCATGATAAAAAGCACTCGGCCGGACTGTTTATGGGAGCTTAGCCAGTTTGTTTTCACCGAGCGGAACACCTGTTCTCGCACCCTTTGCCTTGCCTTTTACTGTTGCACGCGACCGGCAAGCATCTTTGAAACTTCCGAGTTTCAAAGATGCGTTTTGTATTTTGGGTGCACCCTAAGATTACAAAACAGCCGAGCGCTTCTCGTTTGTGCGGGATATTCACATTTATTCCATGGCATGGCATGGCAAACCACCAAGCCTGTGGGGGTGGATGAAGGGGAGCACCGTCATTTAATTTCGTCGCTCTGCCTCCCACTTAATCATAACAATTTTAGACATAGCATCAAGCATCCTTGCTTGTGGAGTGCGCCGGGCTATACAACTAAACAACTGCCTGAAGGGCCGATCCTAAACTATACAACGGGCCTGAGGGGCAGATCCTGAACTATACAATATACAACGCGCCTGAGGGGCAGATCCTAAACTATGCAACGGGCCCGAGGGGCGCATCCTAAACTATACAACGGGCCCGAGGGGCATCCTAAACTATACAACGGGCATGCGGGGAGATCCTAAACTATGCAACGGGCCCTCAGGCGATCCTAAACTATACGACGGGCCCGAGGGGCAGATCCTAAACTATACAACGGGCGGGCGGGGCAGTATCCCGAACTATACAACGGGCATGAGGGGTAGATCCTAAACTATACAACGGGCCGGAGGGGAGATCCTTAAACTATGCAACGGGCCTGAGGGCACATCCTAAACTATGCAACGGGCCCGAGGGGAGATCCTAAACTATGCAACGGGCCCGAGGGCATATCCTAAACTATACGACGGGCCTGGAGGGGCATCCTAAACTATACAACGGGCCTGGGGGGCAGATCCTAAACTATACAACGGCCTGGGTGGGGCAGATCCTCAAACCATACAACGGGCTTGAGGGGCAGATCCTAAACTATACCACGGGCCTGGGGGCAGATCCTAAACTAAACAACGGGCCTGAGGGGCAGATCCTAAACTATACAACGGGCCTGAGGGGCAGATCCTAAACTATACAACGGGCCTGAGGGGCAGATCCTAAACTTTCCTAAGCTTGGTCGATCTCAATTTTGAGATCTCCGCTAGGCCTGCAGGCCATCTGAAATCTGATCGTTCGATTATCTCATCATTCGTTTTATATATTATTATTTTATTACAAACATTGAACGCTGCGCTGACTGAGCCATGACCATGACCGACGCTAATAATGTCCTCATCCCGCTCTATCATTCGCGGTTTGGTTGTTTAAGGGAAGCTAATAAGGTACAGTATAAAATCATAAAGAGCAGACGAGAGGTCTTCCCGACATACAGTACGATAGATATGTTTCGTGGTTAGGTCATAGGTGACCTAACCCCTCCTTGAAGCCATCGTATGCTATCGTAAAACATGTTGGGAACGCTCTCAGACTCTGGACATCTGGCATGATCTCAAATTATTCGCTTGGCATCATTCAAAGAGAAATATACTCAGACCATTTTCTTTTTTAATAGACCTGATGCTTCATATTCCTTCTTGCAAGAATACGATGTGTGTTTGAACGGATTCTAGAGAGTTTACCCGAGTCGTCCTCGCGTCAAGTTGGTTTCTGTCAGCGGCAGGCAGGCAAAACGAGGAATCTTAACCAGTCTTGATTGAAGCGCTTACTCTTGAATAACCGTTTTTGGGTATTCAAGCAGTATGCTGCTTTGGTTATGGATTATCCCTCTTGCTGCTGGTCACCCGCTCGGAGCTGGGTGCGCTGATACAAAAGTTACAAGACAAGCCCTGGTAGAGGCTTTGGAACCTACTTTCGCCCGAGCTGACTTAGACTCCAATTCTTATCTCGACAGCACTGAATACATTTCAGTTGCCAGCTTTTTGTTCGCGAAATTTCTTCAGTCGTATTCTTCGGTGAGTATCTGGTCACGCTTTCGAAACTTGTATCGAACCTCGGAAACACTGTCACTATAAAGTCGGACTTTAAAATGCAGGACGAGACGAAGGGCATGGATGTGCTAAAAACGTTTCAAAGAAGTTTACTGCACGAGTCCTGGTGAGTTGTCTGTATGGATGTGTGGGTTTGTGACTAGAGGTATGTCGGGCTTGTTGTATGGTGAAGGGTTCACTCTTGTCCACAGTGTGCACCCGTTGCATAGGAGTGTGTCAAACTCCAGCCCCTGGCTTTTCATACGTTCCAGAGTCACCGAGGACTCACGTTTCAAATCACATCCGACGAACGTTTTACCTCTGAGTTTCGTCTAATAACCCAGGGTGTGCACGATTTAAACTTGGCGTGCCGTGAAAACGTAACTGATGGCTATAACTGACACAAGGCAGTTTAGGTGCGCTGGAGGGCCATTTCAGACGCGATCGTGATACCCTGATCAAAGCGTATTGTGCTACCGATAAGTAATCGGAATATTGAGCTAAAATTCCAGCTTCGACTCGTCACTTTCCTCGAGTCACTTCTTTTCAGTCAATCTGGTTATACACGGCGGAAATGTTTTGAATTGCTCCCGGTAACATCGTGGCATGTCAGCGGCTCTTCACTGCTTTCCACGAGGGTGAGGTTATTGATGACCATAGCCATTTAATTGGAGCTGTCTTCTGATGTTCATGGCATTGAAGCAAGGGTGGGAATGCGCACAACATCTGTAACAAACTCATTTTTCTTTCTGAAAAGGTGCCTGTTTTTGTTGTGGCCTCCAGTTGGAGCTGCTATCAGTCCTGGAGTTCTCCAGCAAAATTCAATCCTCAAAATGGTATGCTGTAAAAAACCATTTTGTTGCCGGTTTAGATTGCATCCTCGTCATAGGAACGTTTCATCTTGGAGCGCATGATGATCTGAGGACCTCTTGTTTACAATTTCCAAACGACACCTTACTTCATACTTGTTGTTCAGTGGCTGAGAAATGGTCAGCTTTGCAACACTGCTAGCTCCAATGCGACTAGCTTCACACTCCGATGTATCAGTTCATCCCCGACAGCCGGACGTTTCTCTGACTTCAAGGACTTGTATCGGTTCGTCCAGGCCGAAGCTACGAAGCAGAACTCAGCGCCAGTCCACTCACAGCATCAACCCGTCAAATGCTTAGTGCCACAAACTCATCCTTGCAGCCCTTCCCGACTGCCTTGTTTCCGCCCCCTTCAGCTCCAGTGAGGGATTCTGTTGTAAACATCACAAACTCAAGTCTGGCTGAAGATGAGCTTGAAATGGCAATCACTACTCCACATGTGGCCACTGTTTTACTTTCCACATCAATACAACTCACACAGAGCTTATCAACAGTTTCGCGTTCTTTATCTATTGACGGATCGTGTGCTAGCGCCGCTGGAGGATGTGAGATCGATGGTAATCACTCTGTTCGCATCTTCCTTGTGGATGGCCGTGAGGGATCGGTCCAGCTGCAGCTTACAGGCCTTATACTCCGAGCCGGTTACAGTGCCTCGGAAGGAGGCGCCATATACTCCTTCAACTGGGCCAGCCTCTCTTTGTACAATAGCACCGTGCAGAACAGCTTCGCGGAGACTTGCGGCGGCGGAGTGTACCTGGCGAACAGCCGACTCCTTGCTTCGCAGAGTGCTTTCATTTCCAACTCAGCGGGGGAAGATGGCGGCGGTATCCATGCAGTCGGGGCCTCCATTAGGGTACAGAACACCAGTCTCAGCCAAAATCGCGCCGGAAGCTGTGGAGGAGCGATATATGGTTGTAACCAAACCGCCATCTTGCTCGAGGACCACAGTGCCGTTATGGAGAATGCTGCAGTTGTCGGAGGAGGGGTGTTTGGTATCAACTGGAGTCCGATAATCGTGAGGAATCATAGCGCTCTCTGCAGCAATAGCGCCGTTGAAGAGGGGGGCGGGATATATGCGGAGAATGGATGCGCCGTTGCAGTGCATGCGGCGAGTGCTGTATGCGGCAACACCGCTGCAAATAACGGGGGCGGAATATCGATCTTCCGTGGCCAGGTCAACGTGACCTCAGGCAGCGTCATCACGGGCAACTTCGGGAAGCGCGGCGGCGGGATTTATGCATGGGAGGAAAGATGTGCCTTTGATGAACTTGTTGTGTTCTTGTCAGACAGTGCCGTTCACAGCAATAACTGCTCTAACCGTGGTGGAGGTATAATGTTTGATACGGAAGTTGGCGAACTGCTTTGCGGTACGAAGATCAAGTTAGAGCACAGCTCTCTGTATGGAAATTATGCAGAAAGATCAGGAGGAGCCGTGTATTCCCATGCTAGTGTTGAGATGGGCAACTGCACGGTGTCAAATAACACCGCCCTGAACATCGGAGGTGGTCTTTGTTGTGAGCACGAACATTTAGTGGTAACGGATGAGAGCACCCTCAGTGGCAACAGTGCCGGCACTTCAGGCGGCGGATTTTCTGCAGTGTCACTTCAAATGTCCTCCACAGTAGTAACTGCAAACGCTGCAGAGGGATCCGGTGGCGGCGGGTTCCTTGATCGCCTTGGAAACATATCGCACTGCACTTTTACTTACAACCAAGGTGGCTACCGTGGCGGTGCCTTGGCCTTCAACATCAGGAGCCAGGTCTACTTGTACGACAGTCTGCTTGCAGGGAACTTCGCCGTGTACAGCCATGGCGGGGCGCTCAGTGCCTTCCAAAGCTGCGCTGCGACAATCGAGGGTTCCATCTTGCGTGACAACAGCTCACCGCAGGATGGAGGGGGCATCTACATGGACGTGGGCGCCGTTATCCACCTGTCCAGAAGCACCCTTGAGCACAATACTGCCGGAGAGGGCGGCGGTGCGGTGACCATCTGTTCAGACAGCATATTGAAGGTCAAGGAGTGCACCCTAGCTGAGAATCAAGGCCGGGAGGGGGGGGCCATTTACAGTTCCGGCTCCACCGTCATACGCAGCAGTCAGCTTGACCGCAACACCGCTGCCGAAGGGGGTGCGATGTTCATGGCACCCCCCCGCCAAGATGATAGGTTTAAGTATGTTGGGTGCTATGTGGACAAGCCCGTGCGGGCACTGCACTTGCCTGCACTGCCGTCGATGTACATGAGCCCTTCTCTGTGCGCTGAGCTATGCTACGGCTTTGAGTACTTTGGTACTCAGAGTGCGGAGGAATGCTTCTGCGGAAGTGAGGACTACAACCGATATGGGCCGAGCGGCGGGTGCGACCAGCTGTGCTCGGGGGACCGCAGCGTGGTGTGCGGAGGAAACTGGGCGAACTCCGTTTATAGAATGTTAACCAACACCACGGCCTCCAGGTTCGCCGAAGCGCAAATCTTAGAGACAGTGCTGAGCGCGAATGTCGCGACGCGCGGGTCAGGCGGGGCGGTGCATGTGCTAAGCTCGACGCTCGAGCTGACCAATGGCACCAAGCTGCGCGAAAATGAGTGCGTAGTGTACGGCGGCGGGGTGTACGCCCAGGGCGGAACCGTGCGCTTGCTGAACGGCAGCCAGGTGACGCACAACGAGGCGCAACAGTCAGGGGGCGGCATCTACCTGCAGGAGAGCCTACTGCACATCCACCAAGCCGGTAGCATCGATGGGAACTCCGCGCTGGGAGGGGGGGCGCTATGGTGGTATCTGGGAGAGTCGAGGGACAGGGGTGCAGTGTATCGAGCAATATGGCGGGCAGCGGCGGCGGCATTAGCGTGATGACCAACGCAACCTTGGATGTGGAGGAGATGGCGTTCACTGAGAACCTTGCGAGGCAGTACGGGGGGGCTATGGCATGCTCATACTCCACCTGCATCCTGCGTGGTGTTGTTGGCACCGAGAACGTAGCCGATGACCATGGGGGGTTCATGTACCTGTTGCATTCCGATGGGGTGATGGAGCAGGCCACTCTGCAGCATCTGCATGCGGGGGCCGGAGGGGGGGTGTATGGCACGGACAGCACAGCATCACTCTCGGATGTGCATCTCCTCATGTGCCAAGCCGAATCTAGCGGTGCTGGTGTGTTCATGCGGCGGTCTTCGTTGAGCATGCGCAACACCACCATTGAGAAGTGCGAAGGCAACACCGGCGGCGCGGTAAGTGTGTTTGGTGCCGTCAACAGCATGCTTACCCGCGACGCGCTGGACTCTGATGGCATTCCGCACCTCATCTACTCGCCCCTTTATTTACTCTGCAGCACGCACGTGGTGATCGTTGCGAGTGCAATGCCTGTGGCAGCGGGGCTGCTGCAAGGCTCTCTGCGAACACTCTGCTGTTGAGTGGGTCGTACACCGCCTCCCGTTGTGGGCGTCACAGTTCCAACCCTGCTACGCTTGTTGTGGCACAAACCTTGATTCTGCTGGAAGGTGATGCCAGGCCTGCATGTCCCGGGCTGCGCCCCGGACCTGTGCGCGCGCACCAGGCACCAGGCCCAACGCATTGTGACGTGGCGTGGAGTCGTGTAGTCGTGGGCGCTTCGGATCGGTGACGGTGGCGGCGCACAGCAGCTACCATGCCGCGTTTGGCATTCACCACACCTTGTTCATCGAGCATCTGACTTGTTGGCTAACACATTGCGGGAATGTGTTCTGAGGCCCCCAGGTGACGGTGGGGGAGGGCACGGAGCTGCACATCGCGAACAGCAGCTTTCTGAACAATAGCGTGGCAAGCGGCACCGGTGGAGCTTTAAGTTTGGATGAGGCGCATGCGGCCGTGGATCGCGTGCTCTTTGAGGACAACCGCGGGGATGATGCTGGCGCTGTGACGGTCGGGGACGGAGGTGTGTTGGCAATGTCGGCGTCAGTGCTTAGTAGGAACCGGGCCTTCAACGGCGGTGGGTTGGCCTGCACTGCGCAGTGCTCTCTAGACCTGCGCAACGTGAGCTTCGTTGGGAACCGGGCAACGCAGTGGGGGGGGGGCATCTTCCTGCAATGGCCAAACATCAATTATACCATTGCGATGCACGGTCTCAACTTCAGCGAATGTTATGCCGCAGCCGCTGGCAGTCACATATTCTGGAAGGCATATCCGGCTACCCCGACAACTGAGTTGCATCCTGGCACCGCGGTGCCCAGCTGTAGCGGCTGTGATGTGGTGCGCAGTCCCTGGCTGGCTCCCCCCTCCCTGCTCCACACCTTCTCACCCAATGGCACCACATGCTCGGCTCTCGATTTGTGGGGGCGCTGTTTCCTGGAGCACGCAAACGTCCCATCTGCTTGGCCCTCCTTTGGTGAGGTTGAGTGGTTGCACGGCACCAATTGCATGGGATTTGTGACGGGGGCAGCAGATGATTGGCTCAGTCGTAGATAATCGCTTATTTGGTGTCATAGATTCCTGCACAGGTAGGCTGGAGTTTGGAATGCGGCGTGCCTCACTTGCAATTCTGGACACTCCGTGCTCCGCCGGCCGCCTCCTCGGGAGCACAGAAGAGTTAGTGGAGGAACTGATGAAGGGTCGGGGGCCCGATGATCCTGAGAGAGTTGCAGACTGCCGGATACTTCCACGCAAACTGACTGAGACTGCACATTGCTGTTGGCATAGTCTTTCTGTTCGCGTGCTTGTCCAATTAATTCCTCACCACGGGGAGCTGTGCAGAGTTCAAATGCTTGGAGGCCTCGAGGCTCACAAACCTCAAGGCTCCCTATTTCTGATGGTCGGCGGAGCATCATATTCACACACCATAGGCAAAGAATCGTAGTGTATCAGATGATTCCTCGTTTCGTGAGGTTGGGTTCGGCGGCGGTGGGCTGTTGAAGCAATGGCTGGGCTCTCGAGGTGTGGGGTGGGTGGCGTGAGCACTGGCCGGTTGGATCACCCTTTCAGCCACCTGGTCAGCTCTGGCTGTAGTCACAGCTGCAGCAGCAGGTGGTTCACATGTATGCTCGGCTATCGTGTTCTTGGATATGTGGTACAGCAACAGGTATAGCGGGCTTGCTTGCATATATTTGTCGCAAGGCCCACTTAGAGATGGGTGGAACCAAGCCGGTGCGGGGGGAAGGGGGGAGGGGGGCATAAGGCAGGGCGGGGACTCCAACCTTGCTTACGGGAATGGTGGGGCTCAGCGGCTGGCGGAAGGAGCTGGGCTGAGCGCTAAGATAGGGGCTGGGCTGAGAGTGAAGGGCGGGCCTGCGATAAGTGTCAGAAGGGGGCTGCTCATTCGTGCAGGGCTCTGAGCTCAATGTGACGGCGCTGATGGCAAGTACCGCACTGGACTTCACGGTGTCTCAGAGCTCTGGAGGCTCCACGGAGGCTGTCGCTGCCATCGTGTGTGAAAGTTCACTGATTATTGACCCTCCACTGGTGTACCATGCCTGGGACTATTACGGAGCTCCGACGCTTGTCGCCGAGAGCAGCTACGTCAACGCTATCAGCAGTAGCGAGTCCTACCTGCTCTCCGGCGGAATGAGCTCTGTGTACTTGTTTGTGGGAGCGATCTTCGACTATCTCGTGGCAGCCGGTACACCGGGCCATAGTTTCAATATCACGCTGGCGTCTTCATTGCAGAGCACCTACGCCTGGCAGCCGGTGACGGTGCGGGCAACATTAGCTCCGTGCCTGATGGGGGAAGTGTACGATGCTAAGCTCAAGGTCTGCACAGAATGCTCGCCGGGCACCATCAAGGTGCGCAACTATGCCAGCGCTTGCCCATCCTCCCCTAAAACCCTAATTCTAGGCGCATACTCGGCCATGCTGCAGAAGCAAGCTGTGTGTTTCCTGTGAGGGAGGGGCTGACGGGAAGCAAGCGTCGAGGCCTCAGAGGCGATTGAACCACTCTCTGAGAGTCTCGTCTTCGTGTGGTCTCCTGTCAGATGCCACACAATTTTGCTGCTCCTACTTGCCAACCCCCATCACCACCCCTGATCGTCCCTACTAGATGCCCCCCCTCCTGCCCCCAATCGCTACGCCCCTAATCCCTAATCCCTTCAGGCATACAGTAATCCCTGATGACCCCCCGGCCAACAGTCTTCGTCACTGCGCCGCCCATCACCACTCCTGAGCATTGCCCTGAACAACCACACCTGTTTGCCGCTTCTGGATGCTGCCCCTCATCGCTACAGTAACACTCCCCACCGCTACCCCTACCTCTATCCCTACCCCTGTCCCTAACTCTGCCCGTACCTTTGTCTCTACCGCTACCACTACCTCTATCCCTACTGCTACCACTACCTCTATCCCTACCCCTGTCCCTAACTCTACCCAGTACCTTTGTCTCTACCGCTACCACTACCTCTCTATCCCTACCGCTACCCCTACCTCTATCACTACCCCTGTCCCTAACTCTACCCGTACCTTTGTCTCTACCGCTACCAGGCCTGCAAGTCACTCCTAGTTCCTGGCCGCCGCCGGTCCAAAGCGGCACTTCATGTTGCCAGCACTTGTACTAATTGCCCATTGAAGCAGTTAGTAATCGCCGTTCCTGATCATTAAGGCTGCTGCTGGCCACTTCTGCATATCGCTGATGTGACTCGGAGCACCCCGCTCTCATCTGGACTGCGATTGTTACGCCGCAACCCTGGCGTCTGAAGGTTTGAAACGGTGGCTTTGCGCAGTTTAACAATGACACGGCCGCGTGCAGCGGGTGTGATGCTGTACCCGAGGGCTCCCTGACTTGCCCCGGCGGCTCCAACTTCACGGTGGGGCAAGGTGCTTGGATCGCCCCCAATGCGCAGCACTGCCCCGACGCCGCCTGCTTCCTGAACCGTGTCTATGAATGCGAAGTTGCAGGTGAGCTACGTACACTGCCACACCCTCCCACGTAGGTTGGTACCAGGCTTGGGGGGGGGAGTGGAGGGTCGAGATCTTGGCCCCCCACATAGTGATGTATAGGCAGATGTGGAGGGCTCGGCGGGCCAGATGGATTGGGATAATGGTACGCACCCGTGTAGTTGACTCTGAATTGCGGCCGGCGCTGGCTCCGCTGCGTCAGACCATCACGCGTCACAAGCACGTGGCACGTGACCGTGAGCGCGATCACGCTTCACACATGGCATGTGTGCGGGGGGTTGCGCTCAGGTAGGGTGGCAGATGCCCACTCTCCGGCCCACGACAAGACTGCATCCGTTGTTGATTGGTGCAGCGGGTTGGGGATGGGCGGCAGAGGCATGTGAGAACGGCAACGAGGCGCAGAGGAGCGGATCTCAACTGGCGGATGCCGTCGGCCTTCAGGCGGAGTTGTGCAGCCCGGAGCACTATTCGGGGCCAGACACCGTTGTCTGTGGGGGGCACGTGCCCGTGGTGTGCCGCGCCAGGCAATTCCGCGTCAGCACCCAGGACAGATGCCAGCCGTGCCCCGCAGTTGTATCCCTGCTCGCCTCGGTAATCGGCTGCCTGCTCCTCATGATTGGCGTGATCATGTTGTTGCTGTGGATATTTGGCGCGTCCACGCACAGTGCAGAGGCCAACTCGTCAACAGCACTGATGGACATGACGCAGGACATGGCAATCCAGGCTCAGAAGCTGAGCGGGATGCTGTCCTTGGTGCTCGGCTACTTGCAGGTGACAGTTCTCGCACCACAACTCGGGCGTCCCATGATCGCTTGAGCTTCCCGCCAGCACGTGGCTAAGGCGAGCTGGCTGGATTTCAGACGATGGCGACGGTAGGAGCGCAGGTCACGGGGTGTGATGTGGGCGATGCTATGAGGGACTCCGCGCAGTTTGCGGGGACCTCCCCCGCAGAGCCCGACCATCCCTCGACTGCCCAAACATGCGCTGCCGGCATCTCACTTTCTCTCCGCCACGTAGCGCTTCTTTTTCGATGCGCTCCTGTCTTCTTGACCGATTTGGCATCTCTGCATTTGTCTGTTGAGGAATGGCCGAGGAAATGACAGAACGCAGTTGGCTTGTTGGTGTGGGTTCCAGCGGCAGGTCACACAGGATCTTAGTGGGGAGATCTGCGGCCGTGCTTTGCGCTTGACCAAGTTATCGGGTGCTTGCAGGTGATGAGTCAGCTGACTCAGGTGTATGATGCGGAATCTATGCCGCCGTTATTTGGGCAGTTGCTGGGGGCTTTTGGCATCTTTGCCATGGACATCACCTTTTTCGTCAACAGCAAATGCCTGCTCGATGCCTGGCTGCCTTACAAGTCGGTAGACTTCAGCTTCTGGTGTGAGTTCTATCTGACTCAGTCGAGCCCCCTCCTCATTCTCTTGTGTTTTTCCATCTTAATTGTTCGACATCATCTGAGGCTAAGGCTCAGCCCCATTTCGCTCCTCGATATCTTCACCTTCAAGACGTTACAAGCAATCAAGAACCCCAAGATCGCCGAGGATGCGCACGCGCTGAAGCAGCAAGCGAGTGCGATTGAAGACGACGTGGAATATAGGGGGACGTGCATTGCAGCCACCATCTTCATGTTGATGCTGTTGCACCCGACTTTAAGTACCAGCTCGCTTATGATATTTAAATGCAAAGAGTATTATTATGACAGTGCGGACTACGAGAGCCACCAAGAATGGCTGCACATGAATATCCACGTGGAGTGCTACTCCACGGATTGGAAGATCGGCGCCGCCTTTGCCTCCTTCAGTTTGCTAACTTTCACCCTTGGGTTTCCGTTATACATATACCGCCGGATGCAGGACTTGCGGTGCTTCGTGCAGGTCGGTGCATTCTCCTCTCCACTCAAAGACGTGTCGTCAACGTGCTCCATGTGAATGCGCTCCCCTCGATGTCAGCTCCACGGAGGGCCCTCCGCGCAACCCCTGCGCTGTTGCAGCTTCCAGGCCTTAGATACCCTCGTGCAAACTGGTACCCCGAAACCCGAGGCGCCGCTGCGGTAGCTGTAAATGGAAAGGGCAGGTGGTTGACCTCTGCATGCGCGTCGGCAGGTGAGCGTGCGGTGTGCAGATCTTGAGCGGCACAGCGACCTGCTGAAGTCCAACTTGTGGAGATTGGTGGATCAGTTAGATATCCTTCAGTTCAAAAGAGATGGACCCTCAGAAGTGGGCAGGGCAGTCTGCGATGAAGCGCTCCCAGACCACATTGGTGTGTGCCCACCCACCGCATCCTTTTGCAGTGATTCGAACACCTTCTCTGCAACAGAAGTCAGTTCTTGTTGGGCATGGCCTTCACATGTAGAGCACATTAGGGTGTTATTGAGCTTGATTTGAGCGGATGACTTGCTTGCTCGCCTGCTCGCCTGCCTGCCTGCATGACTCATAACGTTGCGCTAATATTCGTGTCTTTGTTTCGCGTGTGGTTTCTGATGATCTGTTTTGGTGATGTAGATTATACCTTGAATCCACTCAGTGCGGCATACGAAGAAGAGATTCAAGGCAATGATGCCATCCTGCTGTTTAGCCCGGAGGACAGCATGCAGAGCCGTCCCCCTGTTGCCATCGGCGCTCACGTCGACTTGATGGTGCATTCCAGCACTGTAGATGGACTGGTTGATGAGGCGTTGCCTGAAGCTTCGACCTTTGAGGATTTATCTGACTGGGATACCTGTCCTATGAGTGTTGCAATAGTCGATGACGGAAGCTACTTAGATATTGACGCGTATGTACACTGTCTACAATATGCTGGGCGAAAGCATTTGCGGCTGGTGACTCTGCTGGACCAACCAAGCTTCAGCAAGGCTTTTCGGCAAATGCACATGCCGTACATGCATACCCTCTACTTTTGGCACTGTTATGAGATCTGCAGACGGGTTGCGCAAACATCATTAGTGGTACTGATTGAACTACTTCTGAACACCGCCGTGTCCCATGTCTACGCTGTTACCTTCGCATTTTGTGCGGTGTGCTGCCACCTGCACTACTTACCCTTCAAGGACCGCAAGCTCCAGTCCCTGCAGACTTGTATTCTGTGCAATCAGTTTCTGGTGCAGTTGGGCATGATGTTTTGCTTCTGGAACACAGATGATGGCGTGGAGTTCTATGCAGATGTTATATTGATTAGCCTGCAGGTGGTGTTTATGCTACATTGTGTGGTACTAGTCATACCAACAAGCAGCCGTCTCATGTTTGGCATAGTGGATAAGTTACGTGCCTTCTTTGCAGTTCGATTTGCATTTTACCTACAAGAATCTGCTAGCAACAGCCAGAGACCGATCCAGAGCCAAGATACTATGCATCCGAGTTCTAGCTTTGCGATGACAAGGAATCATGTGGTAGAGGAAGTAAAATGATGGTGAAAAGTTTAATATCCCATGCAATACTTCTGAAGATTGGTGGCAATATAGCAAATATAGCACGTGTCTGTTAGAAGTAGCATGCAGTGTCCCTTATGTGCATACGTGGGCAACGCATTCGGCAACGCAGCTTAGCCCAGCTTTCCTCCGGCATGTTTATATCGTCGGCGGCCAAGTTGCCGATCTAACCTTCATGTGAATGGGGCTGATATACGTCAATGCAAGGCCCCGTATCGATAATTTCGACATATCGGTGTTATTACTACTAATCGACACTTGTTAAAGCATGATATCAGAATATCACTATCAACTAATAACATACGATGCCTTATCCGTATTCACTAATAGCTTCGACCCCGATATCGATATCAACCAATAGCGTGCTGACAATTATGCCTTAAAAGTTAAAATTGATATCCAGGATCTATCGACGTACTTGCTAGATCTCGCTCGCGAATACCGGTCAGCTGACTCATCACCTGCAAGCACCTGATAACTTGGTCAAGCGCAAAGCACGACCGCAGATCTCCCCACAGGGATCCTGTGTGATCCTCTGGAACCCACACCAACATGCCAACTGCGTTCTGCCATTTCATGGGACGCCCGAGTTGTGGTGCGAGAACTGTCACCTGCAAGTAGCCGAGCACCAAGGACAGCATCTCGCTCAGCTTCTGAGCCTGGATTGCCATGTCCTGCGTCATGTCCATCAGTGCTGTTGACGAGTTGGCCTCTGCACTGTGCGTGGACGCGCCAAATATCCACAGCAACAACATGATCACGCCAATCACGAGGAGCAGGCAGCCGACTACCGAGGCGAGCAGGGATACAACGGCGGGGCACGGCTGGCATCTAGCCTGGGCGCTGACGCGGAATTGCCTGGCGCGGCACACCACGGGCACGTGCCCCCCACAGACAACGGTGTCTGGCCCCGAATAGTGCTCCGGGCTGCACAACTCCGCCTGAAGGCCGACGGCATCCGCCAGTTGCGATCCGCTCCTCTGCGCCTCGTTGCCGTTCTCACATGCCTCTGCCGCCCATCCCCAACCCGCTGCACCAATCAACAACGGATGCAGTCTTGTCGTGGGCCGGAGAGCGGGCATCTGCTACCCTACCTGAGCGCAACCCCGCACACATGCCATGTGTGAAGCGTGATCGCGCGCACGGTCACGTGCCACGTGCTTGTGACGCGTGATGGTCTGACGCAGCGGAGCCAGCGCCGGCCGCGATTCAGAGTCAACTACACAGGTGCGTACCATTATCCCAATCCATCTGGCCCGCCGAGCCCTCCACATCTGCCTATACATCACTATGTGGGGGGCCAAGATCTTGACCCTCCACTCCCCCCCCCAAGCCTGGTACCAACCTACGTGGGAGGGTGTGGCAGCAACGGCCGGTGTACGTAGCTCACCTGCAACTTCGCATTCATAGACACGGTTCAGGAAGCAGGCGGCGTCGGGGCAGTGCTGCGCATTGGGGGCGATCCAAGCACCTTGCCCCACCGTGAAGTTGGAGCCGCCGGGGCAAGTCAGGGAGCCCTCGGGTACAGCATCACACCCGCTGCACGCGGCCGTGTCATTGTTAAACTGCGCAAAGCCACCACTTCAAACCTTCAGACGTCAGGGTTGCGGCGTACTGTGGACCTTTTATTGAACATTTAATTATATAATTCTGGGCGCATTTTCTAACACGTTCAATTTATTTATTTTACAAATTAATGAATCCAATCATAAAACACAATTAAAAGTGAATTAATTCACGGGCATTTCAGATAAGAAAAATTGTTAAAAGTAGTGTAGTGATATAGTGAAATGGTAATGTTTTGGAGCACAAATAAGTTCGTTTGTATGGTTGCGAGAGACACCAGAGAGGGAAAACTGTGCAACAGTTGCTATTACAAATTACTACCAATCACCACTTCACACTGCACAGCCATACTGTATTCCCCTCAAGATTTGAGGTATGCGTGTATCTGTGATGTTTTGGAACACAAATGAGCTGGTTTGTATGGTTGCAACGAGCATTGGATATGGAGAATTGTGAAACAATTGCTATTACAATTATCAATTTACACTGCCATATTTCCCTTCAAATTTTAGGTATGTGTGCAGCCATGATGGGCAATTATAAACATATACTTTCCTTTTCAAGAGGAACTACGATACATTTTACAAAATCGAGTATTGCTCAAAGATATCTCTGTCAATTCAAAGCCATCACTATCAATGCATTCCTACACATCTACCGTATGCTTGCTGCGGCGAATATGCGCACTAAAGACGTCTAGGGTTTCCTCCAACACCTCTGCTGGAATGGCCCACGCCGGATCATTTTCTTTACAGTCCCAGGCATGCACAACCTCATCGCTGTCGAAAGGTAACCAAACCTCTACTGGCTTCCTGCCAGCAGAGAATGCATTGTCTTTTACCACCTGCATTTTTGACACCGTCCCGCATGGTGCGACGGTGGCCTTCCCAAAGTCTGGCAGTGGGTTTCAAGAAGCGCCACTTAACCTGTACAACATGTGTGCAGGTGTCCCCTGAAGGTGCAAATCCTGCACTTAAGGTCTGGAGAAGACATGTTTTCTGACGGGCAATCACCTTTCCGCCGCCTAAATAGTAGTTCGTAAGTGAGCCCAGTGGATCGAGGCCACGCTGTTCCGCATATTGTAGCTGACGTATAACAAAGGCGTCCACAATTCATCTCCTTGGAGCCAATTTTTGAATTTACAAACCGAATCTGCGTCAACAGCAGTGATATTTTACCGACAGTTCACTTTTTTGGGCCTTTATTTTGGAGTGATGTGTTCGGCATGCCCTTGGCCGAAGAGGGGACCAATGAGAATGACGACGATGCGAGAGTATGCCTTGTAAACAGCGTTGCTCGAAAAAATGCACGTGCTTCAACAAGAAACCTAAACAAGAAAGCCCCTATTTGCCGCTCATTCAACGGCTGGATTCCCTATTAAATCAATCTTGGCCATTCAGTTTCCTCTGAAGCCCGGTTGTTGACTGCGAGCGGCCGGCCGACATGCGAACGGAAAAGCGGCAACGAGACTTCCATTTCGATTTTCCATTTTCGCCCAGTCGAGTCATACGGGTCGATCATACGGGTCGGCAGACGGTCACAGATAGCTTAGGTGGGGAAAAAAACAAAGTAGTAGGAATTATATATCTCGGAGCCGTTGAAAATGAAAATTTTAAAAGAAAAAATTAAGAATTAATTAATTCACGCCTGAAATCTGCACCTGCTGCTTTTTTCTACAAACACTTTTATGAACCTCATTTTGGAATTAAAATCAATAAAAGGTCCGCAGTAACAATCGCAGTCCAGATGAGAGCGGGGTGCTCCGAGTCACATCAGCGATATGCAGAAGTGGCCAGCAGCAGCCTTAATGATTAGGAACGGCGATTACTAACTGCTTCAATGGGCAATTAGTACAAGTGCTGGCAACATGAAGTGCCGCTTTGGACCGTTGGCGACCAGGAACTAGGAGTGACTTGCAGGCCTGGTAGCGGTAGAGACAAAGGTACGGGCAGAGTTAGGGACAGGGGTAGGGATAGAGGTAGTGGTAGCGGTAGAGACAAAGTGCAGCGCGGAGTTAGGGATAGGGAGTGAAGTGATAGGGGTAGGGATAGCGGTAGGGATAGAGGTAGTGGTAGCGGTAGAGAGAAAGGTACGGGTAGAGTTAGGGACAGGGGTAGGGTTAGAGGTAGCGGTAGGGGTAGCGGTGGGGAGTGTTGCTGTAGCGATGAGGGGCAGCATCCAGAAGCGGCAATCAGGTGTGGTTGTTTGGGGTCCCAATGCGCAGGAGTGGTGATGGGCGGCGCAGTGACGAGGACTGTTGGCCGGGGGGGCATCTAGTGGGGACGATCAGGGGTGGCGATTGGGGTTGGCAAGTAGGAGCAGCAAAATTGTGTGGCATCTGACAGGAGACCACACGAAGACAGACTCTCAGAGAGTGGTTCAATCGCCTCTGAGGCCCGTCGACGCTTGCTTCCCGTCAGCACCTCCCTCACAGGAAACACACAGCTTGCCGGCTTCTGCAGCATAGCCGAGTATGCGCCTAGAATTAGGGTTTTATGGGGAGGATGGGCAAGCGCTGGCATAGTATGTTGCGCACCTTGATGGTGCCCGGCGAGCATTCTGTGCAGACCTTGAGCTTAGCATCGTACACTTCCCCCATCAGGCACGGAGCTGATGTTGTCCGCACCGTCACGGGTTGCCAGGCGTATAGGTGCTCTGCAAAGAGGACGCCAGCGTGATATTGAAACTATGGCCCGGTGTACCGGATGCCACGAGATAGTCGAAGATCGCTCCAACAAACAAGTACACAGAGCTCGTTCCGCCTGAGAGCAGTTAGGACTCCGCGCTACTGCGGATAGCGTTGACGTAGCTGCTCTCGGCGACAAGCGTCGGAGCTCAGTAATAGTCCGAGGCATGGTACACCAGTGGAGGGTCAATACTCAGTGCACTTCCACACACGATGACAGCGACAGCCTCCGTGGAGCCTCCAGAGCTCTGAAACACCGTGAAGTCCAGTACGGTACTTGTCATCGGCGCCGTCACATTGAGATCAGAGCCCTGCACGAATGTCACAAACCACGGCTTATCGTGTACCTTAGCCGGGTTGTGACACTTGCTGTAGCAGTCTCTGTGACGAACATATGACACGCGCAGTACGGTACGCGTGAGGAGTTATGACAGTGAAGAGATACGGAAAGATAAGCGGGTGTTACACTTGTTCAGAGATAGTGAGAATAAGTAGGGCGGCGTGGAAGGGTGAGGCAGACGCTCATTTTTGTTTTGCCTTCGTAACAGTGATTCCGAAAATAGCCAGGACTCGCTCAGACCGCGAAAACAGCAGTGTTATGATATAATTTATGAGATACAGCATTCTTCTGCTTGTAAAGATATACATTTGTGGAACTTGCTCTTGTGCGATAGTGTCAGAACTGTGATTAACAGTCTTTTACATGTTGAGAAAAAGAGCTTGCATAAGTTGTGAAAGGAAAGAAGATATCAAAAATTTTGAGATTTTGTGTAGTCACAGTAGGAAGTCAACTGTGCAATCATATAAGGCAACATATGCAGAGCCGAGCTAGTATTATAGAAGCGCTGACAATAAGTAAGACTGTTTAGTAGTAGGGCTAGAGAGTTATGCTTTGTGTGGACGCTTCGTGCATAAGTTCGCGACACGAATGAGCAGCCCCCTTCTGACACTCATCGCAGGCCCGCCCTTCACTCTCAGCCCAGCCCCTATCTTAGGATCCTGCCGGGAAATGAAATAATGGTAGTTTACCCGAAGGCAACTTGTAGTGTGTAGGCAGATCGTGTACACGACTTAATGCGTAATATTTTTAATGCATGTGAACATTATTATGTAAATTCAACCGGTAGATAGCAACATCTGACCACAATGAACATATTTAGCGGCTGGATTTGCGAAATCATGTTTTTTGGAGCGACAAACAAAAAACAACCTCGCGCATACTACCATTAAACCATATGCCTACGCGCATACTACCATATATGGCAATTGCCTACGCGGATACTATGATAAACCCAAATAAATAAATGTTTAGGCCCAATCTTGATTATAATGAAATGTCTACCATACGCCCACTGTGAACTCGTCCGGTATGGTTAACAATTAAGTTTTCACTTTAAGTTTTGAGACTCTTGCGTTACAAGCAATCGCGAGCGAAACATACACATATGCATGCACATTTGGCGGGCATACAGGCATTGCAAGCAACATAACCTACAAAGCCATCACAAAGGCGATATGATAATCCTCCACGGGCCATGTTATTGAAATCGGATTTTAAAACTCGGGTCGATCTGCATGTTTCTAAAAACAAGCTCTAGAAAAGAATGAAAGAAATATCGAGTATATCCAAGTGGAGCAATACTTCACCATAATACCCCATGTTCCACAACAGCTTTCAAGCACAACATTCCCACATCAAGAACACGACTACAAAAAGTTGGGTGAGCATTACTTCGTCCAACTCTGCACAGGCAGATAAGCTGGGCACGCTTCCAAAACTAGTTCGAGTTCAGCTTATATGCAAGCTACACTTTGGCCATTTCTGTGCTAACCCGCATATCATCCGCACGCATTTAGTCTCCAAATAGCATGAATTCGGCATCACATCACAAATCATATACAATCTGTACATGAAACCATAGCATGGCGTAATAAGTTTGTCATAGAACAAATCACATTGATCAGTCCATGCATTACATATAGGTCAAGGCATTAGTATGATCCTGATGCTGAGGTAGTGTACGCCTGTCTATACGCACAGCAAGGCCATCTACAGAATCTGTCACTGTGGCTCTCGCATCCATTGGGTATTATGATATACTTCAGCAATAACCATTTTCAAAACCAACCAAGTTTGAATCAATGAAAGCAATTCGAGGAATGTTATATGCATCAAAGGGGTAATCATCTTAGCATTTCTTGATCGCATTCTGACACTGATTTGACAGCTTGACGAATACATCTCCATTACAGTTGGGCCTCACGCTCAAAGTAGTCAATTGGACCGAAAGGATCGGATTCAACCCAAAAGTCCTTGCCAGGCACAGTGAGCCAATCTGGCACCAGACTTGGCTTCCAATTAGGGTTTTCCTGCCAACACGATCAACAATTAACTATCGGAAGAGTGTATTGATCACTGCAAGTGAGGGTCTTGGCTCTTGGTGCTTTTTAAACCAGAATCAGATCATAAAAAATAGCAGCTTGCCCTAAAGCTCTCCATGAATACCCGACACGTCAGCTGAATGACAGCTCACTTCCAACAAGGAGTCGGCACGGCTCCGAAATATTACCAGGCCAAGTAATGTACCTGCTGTATTTGTGGTGATGAATTTAACTGGCTGTCAACCGCTCCCACATCACTGGCAAGGTGCCCCTCTGAAAAATTATCACTTCGTGAACCTGTTGTAACGCTGGTGAGACCAGCCAAATCTGCAGCACGCATGTCACAAGCCCAATCCCATCCAACATGCCTTAGATATGGTATGCACTCCATCCATCTACACTCCTCCCCACATGCCACACGCTCCATCACGCACTCCATCCATCTACACTCCTCCCCACATGCCACACGCTCCATCACGCACTCCATCCATCTACACTCCTCCCCCCACATGCCACACGCTCCATCACGCACTCCATCCATCTACACGCCTCCCCACATGCCACACGCTCCATCACGCACTCCATCCATCTACACGCCTCCCCACATGCCACACGCCATCCACGGCTCCATCACGCACTCCATCCATCTACACGCCTCCCCACATGCCACACGCTCCATCACGCACTCCATCCATCTACACGCCTCCCCCACATACCACACGCTCCATCACGCACTCCATCCATCTACACGCCTCCCCACATGCCACACGCTCCATCACGCACTCCATCCATCTACCACGCCTCCCCACATGCCACACGCTCCATCACGCACTCCATCCATCTACACGCCTCCCCACATGCCACACGCTCCATCACGCACTCCATCCATCTACCGCCTCCCCACATGCCACACGCTCCATCACGCACTCCATCCATCTGCACGCCTCCCACATGCCACACGCTCCATCACGCACTCCATCCATCTACACGCCTCCCCACATGCCACACGCTCCATCACGCACTCCATCCATCTACGCTACCCACCGCATACAATACGCTCCAGCATGCAGTCCGTATTTGTGTCACCCTCGCATGTAAGATGCATATCCGTATTGCAACATCCTGGAAGGTAGAGCAGAGACGAGTGTGCTGCATCTTCCCAAGGGAGCGCTCTTGAATTATCACCTCTTCTATCACCCCGTATGCACACCCATACAAAGCTCGAGGGTGTTGCGTGGCAGCACACCCATACAAAGCTCGAGGGTGTTGCGTGGCAGCACACCCATACAAAGCTCGAGGGTGTTGCGTGGCAGCACACCCATACAAAACTCGAGGGTGTTGCGTGGCAGCACACCCATACAAAGCTCGAGGGTGTTGCGTGGCAGCACACCCATACAAAGCTCGAGGGTGTTGCGTGGCAGCACACCCATACAAAGCTCGAGGGTGTTGCGTGGCAGGAAGCACCTAACGGCAGGTAGCCAGCACCATATCCCTCGCTCTCCTGAAGGTACTCATCCCATTGGCTGCGCAGCGCGTCCTCGAGCTCTAGCAGTGCAGTCTCCACCGTAGCAGGCTTGGCGCGGCCTGCGCAGCAACCGAGCCAGGCTGTGTACCCCCCTCCCCCACCAACCCTTCCGCCTAATCCATTAGCCCCCAACACAAGCCATTTACCTTCACACTGCCGCAGCCAGTGGCAGGAAATGAAGCACCCGGGCCTGTGCAGTCGCGCGGCGTGCCAAACTCAAGCAACTGGCAGGTACACCGGCCCAACTCCACGTGGAAACAGCGACACAATGCAGTCGTCCGAACTTGTAAAGCTCTGCAAAGGTGGTGCACACCACGTTCATTCTCCATCCCGGAGGTCCACCGCCAGCGAAGGCCAAGCCCGCCCTCCATCCCAATATCGACCCAATAGAGAGACCCTGACACGATGGGGGCCTTGTTAGACCCAATAGAGAGATCCTGACATGATGGGGACCTTGTTAGACCCAATAGAGAGATCCTGACATGATGGGGGCCTTGTTAGACCCAATAGAGAGATCCTGACACGATGGGGGCCTTTGTTAGACCCAATAGAGAGATCCTGACATGATGGGGGCCTTGTTAGACCCAATGAGAGATCCTGACATGATGGGGGCCTTGTTAGACCCAATAGAGAGATCCTGACACGATGGGGGCTTTGTTAGACCCAATAGAGAGACCCTGTTACGATGGGGGCCTTGTTAGACCCAATAGAGAGAGACCACGATGGGGGCCTTGTTAGACCCAATAGAGATCCTGACACGATGGGGGCTTTGTTAGACCCAATGAGAGATAGCATGCTCCGAGGGGAGTGTAGACAAGGGAGGGAGTGCGGCACAACAATGAAAATCACACACACCTGCCCCAGAAGACTATGACAGTTATTCCGATCCAAGCAGAAGCCAAGAGCCCACGATGGAGATGGTGGAGGTGCGGGGGTGGTGCAGGCGGCTCCTGGGGGTGGGCGGGCAGGCCGGGGACTCGGGAGGAGAGGGTCGTTAGGGAACCCTGGCCAGCGGGCTACCGGGAGGTGGGGAGGGCAGGGGAGGCTGAGAGCGCCTGGTGGGATTTGCGGGTGCTGCGGGGGGCTACGTGTGGGGGTAAGGGGGTATGCGAGGCTGCGGCAGAACAGGAGGAGAGGAGGACGGTGGGGATTTGATGGGTCCTAAAGGAATATGCGGAGGTGGTGGAGAGGGGGTGGCTTTGGGACAGGGGGTGGAGGCGGTGGTGTTGGCTCGGGTGGTGGGGGTGATGGAAACAGTGGAGGAGGTGGTGGGCTTGGAGGTGGTGGACGTGGTGGAGGAGGCGGTGGTGAGGGTGGTGGTGGTGGTGGGGGTGGGAGAAGGTGGAGGTTTCGGTGGAGAGACCGGGGCTGGAGGAGAAAGAGGGTGAGAGGGTGGAGAATTAGGGGAAGGTGAAGGATCAGGCCTAGGGGGTGGAAAGAGCAGAGGGGTCAGTGGAGGTGGAAAATGATAAGTTGGCGGCACGGACGGAGGCGATGATGGCGTTGCGATAGGGGAAGTGAAAACAGACTCGGCACTGGGGGTGGAGAGGATGGCGGTGGTGAAGGTGGAGGTGGTGGAGGTGGAAAGCGGGGTGGTGGTTTTGAGTGGGGATCGAGGTGGAGCCGGCCCAGAAAATACCTGCAGAATTTGCAGCAAAACAAGATAAGCACGTGTCTCCTTGGAGAGCCCGGGGCGAACCCATAAGCGGTTTCAAGGGTGTGCTCCCGCAATCCAAGGACAACCCTGCTCGAGTTGCTTGTCGTACCGGAGGGAGTGAGGGCGGTGGGGATGACGGTGGTGGTGGCCGTGGAAGCGAACGTAGATCAGGTGGCGGGGAAGGTGGAGGTGGTGGGGGTGGCTGCGGAACCGGAGGATATGCCTGGGGACTGGTGGGATCCCGAGATTCATCGGCAGGCAACTGCGCTTTGAGTATCCGCTCCGTTCGACGCCTTGATGGCAATCCGTCCTGTGCTTGGAACGCCTGTATAACACAGCAGATGAATAGCGAAGCGATATGAGCACGCACAGTACAGGCAAGCCGGTGTCTATACTCAGAATGAGTGGAGATATCCCAAGAGGTTCCGAAACGTAACCTTGGGAGAACATGAAGTGCTAGAAAGCAATCACTGGACATAAACACTCCTGCGTTATGAAAGGGGACGCACCGTATGTGAATCTCCGTCAGTGACAGTTGCCGATGCGAACGATTTTTCTGGAACAGCGACTGAGAGGGGTAGAGACGCAGAGAACGGTAATCGTGAAATGATTTGTGCCTGTATCACTGCTGCGTAAGAGGACTGCGGAAAATGTTCTGGGGGTATGGAAGGAGGAAGGGCAGAGGGAGCAAACGGGGATTGGGTATGGGGAGCGGGCTTAAAGGCAGGATGCGGTCCGTGCCGAGAGGCGGCATAGTCTGACGCCTTGGATTTTCTTAGCACAAGGAAATCAAAGATGGAGTGAGGAAAACTTGGATTTCTGGCTGCAAAGTGTTTCGTCGGTATATCTCGGGAGGTGTTGAGGGGTTCTGAAGGCGGGTTCTCAAAGTTGCCTGGACACAAAGGTGGCTCAGAAACGGCTCAGTACTCCATCGCCCAAGCCGACTTTTGCGGTTTGACCACTGCAACACACTGGAAGCCGTCTGAGGCCGTAGGCAACTCGACTGCTCTCCAGAGCAAAGAAATCAAAACAGAGTTGGGGCACCTTTTCATCCTTACCACTCGCAAGATACAGGCGCATGGACATCGACGCGGTTGACATTGGGCTACAGAAACTAGTCGTCTACCCTCGCGATCGCCACACCTTACGCCTTTGGAGAAATGGCGCACTACGAGCGGAGCTCAGCATGCAAAGCGCAACACAACTGTCGCAAGAGTCGACCAGCTAAAGTAGAACTTGGAGACATATGAACATCAACCTGAGGTCAGCGTTGTGGAACCGATATTCAAAGGTATGTTAATAATATTAGCTAAAAGCAGTATCCTGAGTCTTTCGAGTGTCGAAACGCACGAAAGAAATTATGAATAGGCGAGAACGGAAGTCCAATCAGAAAACATGCGATAAATGCGGTATTCAAGAACATCAGGTACATATCCTGCAGAATCGAAGAGAATATCACGGTGCTGCCAACGGGAGCCAATAAAATCCCCTTTAGGGCGCACCGTTTGCTTCAAGTGCTGCAACAGACTGGGGCGCGGTTTGAGGAACTTGTACAACTCCAAGTACTGTTTCCAGAAAGATGAAAACGAACAAACGACACTTCCAGATCTGCATTGCTCATGGACTGAACATTGTGCGCTGTGAGGCAAGTGAACCAGAAAACCGAAGAGATTTTATGAACATTCAAGCACGAAAGATTCCTGTGAGCAAACTTGTGTTTGACTCTTCCAGTTGCGGTAGACGCACATCTCAGCAAATGAATATCACGTTGCGCTTGCATAAAAAAACTGGAGTAAACACTTTGACAGGAAATCCCTGCGAATATCTGACATTATAAAAACATGATCTCCATGGGATGTCTTTGTCTCCCCCCATCAGGGAGATGCTGATGCTGTTCTCTTTTCTGAAATTGCAAATTCTCAGGGTTTGGGATAGCTTTAATAAAATGTTGTGTCACGCACGAACACGATCACGCCATCAGAAAATTCAGAATGTTCATGAACAAATTGAACATCGAGCATCGAGCATCGACCGATTTTTCTGAGCCGATCGCGATGCAACATCGACAATGCTCTATGCTGCATCATGCGCGATGCTGTATCGTGTATGCTGAATCCTGAATGTTCTATGTATGGGATGGTCGAGGTCGAGGTCGACGTTCTCGACATTTTCCTCGCGGCTATGGATATAGAGTGGGGTACAGGTGACACGCTAGTCTGAAAATGTGATCTCAGAATTGGATTTAGACCCCTGGATCGTCAGCAGTGTGCGTTGTAATAGATAGTTTGAAACACATACAGGGTCGCTATAATATTCAGTATATCCGTGTTTTATAACTATCGCTGTAAGCAAAAATATGAGGCTGAAACGTGTGATATATGTGTGTAAAAGATATAACATATGAGAGTAAGAGAGTCTAAGTAGCTTATGCTACGTGAGCTATGCACGTTTGTACGAGTACGGCTACGGTAATGCTCGAGTACTCTAACACGTGGCTCGCGGTCTCTATCGCTGTGACTCGCGGTCTCGAGCCGAATAATGCAGTCATCTGTCACATCGGCATCGAGGAATGTCATACAGGGGGCAGTACCGGATATCTAGTCCCCCGTGACACCACCACATTCTGTGGATGTGGGTGGCAGTGGCATGGTAATGAAAACAAGAAATATCAAGATACTCGGATACGGAGCAAGCAGGGATAAAGGCATTTGCAGTAGCAAGAACTGGTCCTATTGGTGCCTCCGGGTCTTCAGAAATAGACATGCTCGCAGAGGCCCACCTTCCCTCGCCTCGGCCCTCGGGTCACCCTATCAAGTTCTGCCGTTGCAGTGATGCTAAGACTATATCGACCTGTTGTTGTTGTCGTTGTAGTTGTTGCTGCCAAGGGCCAGTATCGATAGTGCCGACTTCGCGACATATCGATAGTATCGCTACTATCACTATCAGTCGATCCCGTGAATTTAGCTATCGCGAAATATCACCATCAGTCGATTCGTCGCCTGCCACATATCACTATCAGTCGACTCGAATATGCGAACTATCATTATCAGTCGATTTGAACGTACACGACTATGTCATCAGTCGATTGGTCGGCGGATTTCGAGGTATCGATTTCGAATTCCCGTGTCACCACTATCGTTCGACAGCAAGGCCATTTTACAAATATTATTACCTAGGCCGCCGTCACGCGACGACGCGAGGCTTCCCGTCACAAACCTTAGACAGTCTTGAGACCATAAAACAATCGTCAAGCACAGAGCCCGGCATCGATCATGCCTACACACAAGACGAACCTACGCAGGGGACGGAAGCGTCCACAAGATAATAGTGGAAGTGTAGAGTGCTGGACTTCGGGTTTAGGCTTAGTTATTATGGGCTCTGACTAGCCCCTAGCCTGACCCTGCTTTCGTCTCGTGTCCGTGACATCCTAGCACTGTACTGTACAGTAGTACAGTACAGTAGTACAGTCATTGTTTACTGTCTGGGTTTCCGAGAGCATAAAGCCTCGGCCAGACACTGTTTATGAGATTATCAGTTTGATTCCTAGCGAGCTTAGCCGGACAGCGTATCTGTCTTCCTCGCAGGTTATGGCCCGCACCGGCTTTCCGGTGATTCTGATGATGGCACAGCGCCTTGCTGTTGCCATGTTCGGCTAAGTAGGACGTAGGAGGGGTTGAGCGCCCACTTGGGCGGTGGTGTATTACTTTTGCGGTATGGCCTTTTAACATGGCAGTGATGGCGGCACGCGTTGTGCTCGCCTTCGCTGCGCAGGAGATCAGCAGTTGGTGACGGATTGTTTTTTTTTATTACAACAGTATCGTCGCCAAGAGAGTTGATCTGTTTCGTGCGCCGCTGGCTCCGGCGAGGTCGTTCCACACGTGACTTATTTTGGCCGCTCTCATTGTTCCGCTCACGACCTGTATGTTTCGATCTCGTCAGCTGAGACTTCTACAAAAATATCTGGCCGCTGTAAGAGTTCTTACGCCATCTCCCTGTTTAGCTCAACCTTCTCCCCTGTCTTTCTCTATCATGGTTACCACAGCGAACAACATGACGCGGTCTCGCGTCTGTAGATTAGAAACCATTTTCGATGATGTGGGTGCGCAGCATTCTGCGACACCACACACCCCGCAGCTGCCAGCTCCGACCACCGCAGCTGCGAGGGAAGTTCTGGACAAATGCAAGCAGTTGGCTCGGGAAAATTTCGACAGGAAAGTTGCCAAGACCGTTGCCACTAAAATTCTAGGAGAAAAATCGGGGCGCTTTGCAGGGACAGAGACAGACCGCGGTGGACATTTTTTCACAGTTGATGCATGAGTTACGCACGCAGTTCGTGCGTCAATCATCAGCGTTTGCTCCCCTGTTTGACTTGACTGATATGGCAGTTGAGGCTAGGCATGAGGCCAATGAATTGCTGCTCTCGGCTCTGACCTTTCTGGCTCGCCCTGGCTCACCTGCTCGTGACTGGCTTGAGGCCTCTGGGTCCGACGTTCCTGGAGATGGCAAGCGCGCTGCCCTTGAGGTGGTGCGCATGCTCCAGGAGCGCTCGGAACCCTTTGACTCTTTTGAGTTGCTGCTGGCGGTCCGCATCCCCAGCAGCAAAGATCCTGACCGTGGCATCCGCGAGTTCAATGGCCTGTTGAGGGACGTTCAGCGTTCCCACAACTTGCCAGAGGACGCGGTGAAGCGGCAGTTTCTAAAGGCTCTCGGCGATTCGTGGCTGTACCGTGATTTGGCTAACTCTCTGGCTCGAGCTGACCAGCGGTAGGGCGTGTCTCTCCTGACTATTCAGGCTCGTGTGCGGGAGCAGTTCCGCCACGGCCTGAAAGTCTCTGACGCCCCTGTCTCTGCTTTGTCGTTCGGCGATGGCGCGTCTGACCTGGCTGCGGCGTTGTCCAGTCTGCAGAAGCAGCTGGAGCGCATGCAACAGGACATTCGTGACCTGAAGCGGCAGAAGCGGGAAGGGCCACCGCCTGCGGGCAAGCACCTTACCCGCTCTGCTGCTAAGCATCATCGTGCTGGTGTTCAGCCACTTGGCACCGCTCCTCCTGTCTCATTTGACAAGAAGAGTGGTGCCTTCGTGCCCCACTGCAGAAATGCGGTGTGTGCACGGAGTGGTTTGAAGCACTGGCATGCTGAATGCCCCAACGGCGGTCTTCACTCTGCCCACTATTGTGGTGCAGTTGAAGACTATGAGACTGACTGCTTGGCTGTTCGTTTCCAGCGGTTCTATGACGCTGGGGATGAACATGCCTTCGAGTCGCTCTGCACGATGGAGGGTCGCCCAGAGGTGTGCGAGCTGTCGGCACATTCTTTTGTGCAGGGGAGAAGTCCTGTCGTGATTGACCGGCCCCTGGCCGAGAGAGCCTCCCGAAAAGAGGGTTTGACCGAAGATTGGCCGAAAGAATTTTGACCCTTAAGTATGCAAAAAGATGTCAAAACAAGAAAAAACAAATGTTTTCCCGAAAACTGGCCGAAAGGCCTCCGGAGAGGACTTCTGCTCTGCTTTTGTGACGGCCGAGCCCACATCTCTGCGGCACTTTCAGGATGCGGCGGCTTCCGCTCAGGATGCGGCAGCTGACGAGGGCGACATGGCTCAGTTTGGTCTGGCCACATTCCACTCGGGTGCACAGGACTCGATTCCGCCACCGCCTGCGGTTCGGGATCCCTCTGCACTCGTGGCTGGTGGTGTGCCTGCGGCTCGTGACCCGCCAGTAGCTGTCCATGGCTCTCTCGGCTTGCCTGGCTCTGTCCCATCACTCCAGCTTGGCGACTCTGCACCGGCTCCGCTGTTTGCTGGCATGAGGATCGAGACTTCTGACGTTGACTCTGAAGGCTCTGACAATGACCACGGCTCTGACAATGACTCCGACGGCGGGCAGCGGGTGGCTTTTGGCTCCTTCGGCACTCTTGGGCATGGCTCTGACTCTGACCTTGATGACGGGGGAGCATCGCCGGACAGTCTGACTCCGGTGTGCCGTCCGCGGGCTCCGCCGAGTTTTCTCCGGTGTGCATTAATGTCTTCGATGCTCTGTTGTTCTCTGCTGGCCAGTGCTACGGCGTCTCTGGTTGCCGTGGGCGGTGGTGACAGGGGCCTGGTTGAGCCCGGAGCCACCGCCCGTCGGTCCACTGGAGATCTCTTTGCTTCGGATTCGCCGCTTGGCTCTCTGGGCATCCATGATTGGCCGCCGGATGATCGAGTTCTGTCTCTTTCTTCGATGCTCAAACCGCCGTGGAGATCCGCTTGTTTAAGTTCTTCGGTGTTTTCGGAATCTTTGCAGTCTTCGGTTGATTTACTTTCTGCTGTGGAACCACCTTGCCCGCTTGGGCCTGGTGGTGCTCGATTTCAAAAGGACAGCTTACAATTCACTTCGGGGATCTTCTGTGTTCGCATCTCGACCGTTGAACTCAGCTCTGCTGACCAGCTTCAAAGTGGCTGAGTCTCTTGTCAATCATCCTGGCAGCTTGATTAGCTTTAGCCCAGTAGTGGGATGACCGGGTCAAGACCCCGGCACCCAGCTAGAAGTGATCGGTTTCCACCGAGTTGCACGTAGGTGTTTGTTTATTATCTCGTGGCTGTATACCCTGTACCTGCCTTGCTAGGTAGTCACACCCACGGGTGGTGTGCTGGACTTCGGGTTTAGGCTTAGTTATTATGGGCTCTGACTAGCCCCTAGCCTGACCCTGCTTCCGTCTCGTGTCCGTGACATCCTAGCACTGTACTGTACAGTAGTACAGTACAGTAGTACAGTCTTGCTTCACTGTCTGGGTTTCCGAGAGCATAAAGCCTCGGCCAGACACTGTTTATGTGATTATCAGTTTGATGCTCAGCGAGCTTAGCCGGACAGCGTATCTGTCTTCCTCGCAGGTTATGGCCCGCACCGGCTTTCCGGTGATTCTGATGATGGCACAGCGCCTTGCTGTTGCCATGTTCGGCTAAGTAGGACGTAGGAGGGGTTGAGCGCCCACTTGGGCGGTGGTGTATTACTCTTGCGGTATGGCCTTTTAACATGGCAGTGATGGCGGCACGCGTTGTGCTCGCCTTCGCTGCGCAGGAGATCAGCAGTTGGTGACGGATTGTTTTTTTTTATTACAACAGTATCGTCGCCAGGAGAGTTGATCTGTTTCGTGCGCCGCTGGCTCCGGCGATCCATCCATCGATCATGCCTACACACAAGACGAACCTACGCAGGGGACAGAAGCGTCCACAAGATAATAGTGGAAGTGTAGAGTCCGAATCTCTAGGCTCAGGAAAACTTGGAAAAGATCGTCCTTTCGGCCGGTCGTCAAGGTGCAGGGTACCGGAGATGTCAAGCTAAATAACACGTAGTTCTGAGTAGTTGATATCCTTCGTTGAAGTTGATATCCTGCGTGTGTGGGTAGCACTCACTGCGTAAGCCACTATCGGCACTATCGGTATGATCGAACTATCGTTGATTATTGGTTAAGTAATCGCACTATCACTATTAGTCAATGGTGAAACTTTCACTATCACTATCAATCGATAGTAACTTTCGTGAAAATCGGTATCAGTCGATTCCATAGCATTCTACTATCACTATCAATCGAGTTGGGCTTTGTAAACTATCAGTATCAATCGATTCGAATGGTTGAGAAGTCGGGAAATATCGATCCCTTAAATCTTAGGCGATACTAGCCCTTGGTTGCTGCTAGGCATGAAGCTTTTGTGTTGCAGCTGCTCGTAGTTTCTCCGCCAGCTTAGCAACCCGGTCCTTAATATCCAATAGGCGGGCAGTGAACTTGTCGATAATGGGAACTCCGTGTTTTGTGGTAGGAAGGGCCTTAGTGAAAATGTCAGCCTGATTGTCATCGGTCGGAATCCAGACCGGAATAAACTTCCTGAGGAGCCCCTCACACCAGTTCCTAGCCGCATGGTACCGAACGACAAACCGCGATGTGGTTGAGCTTAGTAGAGAGTGCCCGCTGAGTGACCAAAGTCTGAACTGCTGAGTTATCTACATTGGTTGGTGGTGATGGGCTCAGCTGAGGGGAAGAACTATGTCAGTGTGTTGTAGATGGCCAGGGCGGAGGTGCAGGCTTCTGACATGGCAACATACTCGGCCTCTGTAGAGTGAAGGGCAATGCATGATTTCTGCTTCTTTGACCACCAGTCAATGAGCATACCGTGAAAGTAGAGACAATAGCCGGAAACTGAGTTCCGTGTGGCAGTGTCTCCTGCATGGTCTGAGTCACAGAGCATTGTGAGTTGGGCTGTTGTAGAGTCAACAGCCATAGCAAGTGTGTAGTCTCTGGTGGAGTAGGCATACACACTAGGAAGGATTTGTGTTAAAAACTGTTAATGATGTGTTAAAAAATGTTAATCGAGTGTTAACTAGTGTTAATGTGGAAACTGGGTGTTAATCAAGTGTTAATACGCGAAAATTTTCATAATGGGCTATATTATAGGCGGAAAAGTGTTAATGAGGTGTGAAGAAAGTGTTAACCGTTGGCGAGGGAGTGTTAACCCTTAAGCCGGTATCTGGGTCAGATCTGACCCAGAAGCGATGGCAAAGTATATGCTGCTTGGGCAATTGCGGTTGCATACATTGCATGATTTGTGCACTGGGTATTTGCACGTACACCGTTGTGTGCATATGTAAGCGTAGCGTACTTGTGCGGGGCACGTATGCATAATATATATCGCACGTAGCCGCATATTTGTCGCGAATCGGTTGCACATTTGTACGTTTTTTGCGTAATTTTATCTTGCAAACCATACAAAACGCGCCTAAACTGCAACGTTATACTTACCTACGGCTCATCTACAAGCACGCGTTGCATCATGGGCCATGTCCCGATCATTGTGTAAGTGATTGGTGGCTATCATCATGGAATATGACCCATAGTATCGCAAAAATCACCACACGTGTCCCTTAAGTATGGAAAACATTCCTTAAGTATGGAAAACATTGCGAAATATATGTATTTTTAGTGTGTTTTTTGGCATAAATCCACAGAAAACGATAGGCAGATGAACGCACATCGGTGCAAGTGAATCATCCTTGGAACGTATCATCAAGGTCGATGATTTAATTCCAAAATTGTGCAAAAGTATGTCGAGCAGATGTCGTCAACAATCACGATGAAATTAAATCGTGCCTGTAAAATTGAAAACATTCTAACCATGTGCGCATATAAGAGTGGATATATTCGACATATATCGACATGTAGTGTCGCAAATAGTTGGTAATATAGGTATGCAATAATTGGTAAAGCAAACGGGCATTTAGTGACTAAGCATACATCGCAAAAATCCATTCTCACAACACATTACTGGAATATCCAAGTTCACAGATAATAGTGTGTGCTGTGAAACTAATATAGATAAACTCGTATAATAAATAAACCCTAAGCTAGATATACCCCGAACGGTGACAGAGTCGGAACGGCTACGGTCCTAGCTACCTGTGACACCTTGGTGTGTCACAGTACGGGCTTACGGTCAGTCACAGGTCCAGTGTTGGCTACCTAGTAATCTGTCATAGGGGCCTGCACCGGGACTCCCGGTCAGGGCTGCCTACACAGATTTCAGCACACCACCCC
>LGRX02010064.1:0-15993 GCA_001247695.2 Cymbomonas tetramitiformis | reverse complement strand
GGATCTTTGCTGCTGGGGATGCGGACCGCCAGCAGCAACTCAAAAGAGTCAAAGGGTTCCGAACGTTCCCGGAGCATGCGCACTACCTCAAGGGCAGCGCGCTTGCCATCTCCAGGAACGTCGGACCCAGAGGCCTCAAGCCAGTCACGGGCAGGTGAGCCAGGGCGAGCCAGAAATGTCAGAGCCGAGAGCAACAACTCATTCGCTTCATGTCTCGCCTCAACTGCCATGTCAGTCAAGTCAAATAGGGGAGCAAACGCCTGCGACTGTAACAAAAACTGTGTGCGCAGCTCATGCATTAATTGTGAAAAAATGTCAACTGCGTCGGTCTCTGTGCCAGCGAAGCGCTCTGATTTGTCCCCAAGGATCTTTGTGGCAACAGTTTTTGCAACCTTCCTGTCGAAATTCTCACGAGCTAGCTGCTTACATTTGTCCAAAATTTCCCTCGCAGCTGCGGTGGTCGGGGCTGGCAGCTGCGGTGTGTGCGGAGTCGCAGCATGTTGCGCACCCACATCATCGAAAATAGTCTCTAATCTACGGACGCGAGACCGCGTCAAGTTGTTTGTTGTGATAACCATGATAGTGAAAGACAGGGGAGAAGGCTGAGCTAAACAGGGAGATGGTGGAAGAACGCTTACAGCGGCCAGACAGCCTGTAGAAGTCTCAGCCGAAAGATCAAAATTTACAGGTCGTAAGCGATACCATGAGAGCGGCCAAAATCAGTGACGTGTGGAACGACCTCGCCGGAGCCAGCGGCGCACGAAACAGATCAACTCTCGCTGCGACGATGCTTCTCGTAAAATAAAATAACCCGTCACAAACTGATCTCCTGCGCAGCGAAGGCGAGCACAACGCGTGCCGCCATCACTGCCAAGCTAAAAGGCCATACTGTAAGGGCAATTCACCACCGCCCAAGTGGGCGCTCAACCCCTCCTACGTCCTACTTAGCCGAACATGGCAACAGCTAGGCGCTGTGCCATCATCAGAATCACCGGAAAGCCGGTGCGGCCTATAACCTGCGAGGAAGACAGATACGCTGTCCGGCTAAGCTTGCTAAGCATGAAACCGAATAATCACATAACTTGTGTCTGGCCGGAGCTTTATGCTCTCGGAAACCCAGACAGTAACGATGACTGTACTACTGTACTGTACTACTGTACAGTACAGTGCTAGGAAGTCACGGACACGAAACGGAAGCAGGGTCAGGCTAGGGGCTAGTCAGAGCCCATAATAACTAAGCCTAAACCCGAAGTCCAGCAAAGGGTAAGCCACCAGCTCAGAATCCTTTTCAGAATCAGAGACAGCCACAGAAGAATCAGGGTGCTAAGGATGGGTCTGGCAAACTCATCAATACGATCAACACCTTGGTCAAGGAACTGAAGAGTCAGCACAACATCAATGCAGCAGTTGCAACTCCAGATCCAGTTCCACCAGCTCCAGCTCCCCAGGGAAACTCTCAGGGTACTGCACAGGTACCGGTGTTGAGAGCACCCCGAGGGTAGATCAGCCTGAAGATGCCACTGAAGCAAGTGGCCGGATTGAGAGTATCTCAGAAGAAGTCCTTTCCAGTCTGACATTGCAGTTTCAGCAGATGGACAATCCCACAGAACACATCGCACAGATGCAGTCTCAAACAGCACAGCTGAAATCACAGAAGAAGCTGTTGTTGTATAAAGGGAAAGTTTATGGACAGAGTACTCACATTTTGGTAGATCCAGGAGCCACATCGTCTTTCATCGACAGACAGTTCGCTGCTCAGCTTGGTATAGCTCCCACAGATTCTTCATCATTTTCAGTGGGATTGGCTGGAGGAAGCCAACTACCATGCACATCCTATCTTCCCAAGGCTAGATTTTCGTTGGGCAAGTATAAGGATACAGAAGATTTCTACATCATTGACATGAAACCATTCACTGTCATTCTGGGTCAAGATTGGTTGGAGAGGAGGAACCCACATATTGACTTTCAGACCAAAAATCTGACGATCACTAGGAAGCATTCATCAGGCTCCAGTATTCGCACAGTATTGTCCAGAGTTGAGCAGACTCCAGACTCAGATGGCCTTCCTGAAATGGAATTGGTCAGTGCCACCACTATGAGGAAACATCTCCGTCGCATTCGATCCAGTGGTTCGGCTGAAGAAGCCGTAGCATATCTCTTTTTCCTCTCCGAGGTCGATGGTGAATTGGTCTTTGCAGCATCAGACTCAGACACCACAATGGAAGACCCCGAGGTCACAGCAGCACGTGATCAAGTGAGAGAAGACTTTTCAGACGTTTTCCAAGAGGATCTTCCGGCTGGTCATAGGCCAGAGCGGTTTGAAGGTGGATATCATAGAATCGACATCGAACCTGGACATAAGCCTCCTTCACAGCCAGTACGCACCATTCCAGCACCCATGATGGAGGAACTCAAACGGCAAATCATCAAATATGTCGAGTTGGGTATCCTTCGTCCATCATCATCGCCATATGGATGCCCAATCATTTTCGCTCCTAAGCCAGGGGGAAAGTGGAGGATGTGTTGTGATTATCGTGCCCTGAATAACATCACCATCAAGGACACGTATCCACTACCACCACATGACACCCTACTAGAGCAGCTGAAGGGATCAAGATGGTTCAGTAGATTTGATTTCAACCAGTTCTTTCACCAAATCCCCATTCATCCGGATGATATACATAAAACTGCTATTCGCACCAGATACGGTTCTTATGAATGGACAGTTATGCCTTTCGGATTGACCAATGCTCCTGCAACAGCACTTCGTGTAGGAAATCGGGCATTTTTCGACTTCATCGACCAGTTCCTTGTCATATTCATGGACGACACTATCGTATACAGTCCAGATTTTGACAGTCATGTGAAGCATGTTCGACAGTTCCTCCAGCGTTGCAGAGATCACCAGTTTTTCATCAGGCCTTCCAAGGTGGAGTTGTTCGTTAAATCTATAGATTTTATCGGACATCACATATCTGAAGCAGGCCTATCCATCATCGAAGACAGGATCAGAGCAGTCATGGCAATTCAGCCTCCAGTGTCTTATGGTCCTACCGTTGGAAAGCAGCCTCTACGCCGTATGGCTAAAGATGGCAAGTCATCCCTTCGGTCATTCTTGGGCATGGTTGGTCAATTTAGGAGATTCATACCAAAGTTCTCCAAAGTTGCCGAACCTCTCAATCGTCTCCTTAAAGATAATGCAGAGTTTGTCTGGGAAACTGAGCAGCAGCAGGCATTTGATAACCTCAAAAGTGCCATCTGTAACGCTCCAGTATTACAGCTTCCAGATCAGAAACTGCCATCTATTTTGGAGGTCGATGGATCAGGCACACACGTTGGCCAAGTATTACTCCAGGATCAAGGAAAAGGTATGAAGCCATGTGGCTATCACAGCGTCACTCTATCCGATACACAGAGACGTTGGCCTATTCCTGAGATCGAGCTATTTGCCATTGTGGAAGGCTTCCGATTCTTTCGCCACATCTTGTTGGGAGCTCCTGAGACTATTGTACGCTCAGATCATCAGCCACTGGTTTATTTCCAGACCAAATCCACACTGAGCCCCAAACAGGCACGGTGGTTGGATGAGCTCTCTGAATACAACTTCCGTATAGAGCACATTGCTGGCGAGAAGAATAAGGTTGCAGACGCACTCACGCGTATCTCTGCACTTTTTGAACTTACTGATTGTCTTCATCATATGGACATCAGCGAGGTCATTCCATCTGCAGATCCTACATTCATTGCTCTTATATCTTCTTCATCAGCTCATCAGCTACACGACATCATTATATCCGAATATGATCGTGACACATTTGCACAGACTATTTTGGCTAAGCTGACATCATCGACTTCATCACAGTCAGTCAGCAGCTACAGCTTCGAGCTCATTCAGGGGTTGATCTATCGTAAGACCATATATGGCAGACAGCTGTACATTCCACCAACAGCTAAAGTCCCCACAGATGACGGTGAGATCACACAACTTCGCCACATTCTTCTTCATGAGTGCCACTCAGCCACTATTTCTCGTCATGTAGGCAAAAATCGCATGCTTCATCTTCTGCGTAGCCGGTATTATTGGCCAGGAATGACAACGGCAGCCATCAAGTACATTCGGGAGTGCCCCGTTTGTCAGCGCCAGAAAACGAGGCGACACAAGCCTTATGGTCAGGCACACATACGATATTCTGTGCCTAAGACAAAATGGCTTGATGTATCTCTTGATTGGATCACTGATCTGCCTATCACCACTAATGGGCACGACAGTATATTTGTGGTAATGTGCCAATTCTCTCATCGTTGTCATCTCATTCCCTTCAGCATGACCTGGACAGCTCAGCATACTGCTTCTATCTATATGCAGCATATCTTCAAGCTCCATGGTCTTCCGAGGAACATCATCTCAGATCGAGACCCCAGATTCACCTCTACATTCTGGCAGACACTGTGGAAATCTACTGGTACGAGATTGTCCATGACGTCATCACACCATCCACAGTCGAACGTGCTGCCAATGAGAGGAGCCATGCCTTCATTGAGGACATCCTCGGGTATTTTTCAAATTGTTGATTCATGATTTGATTTCACCATCCTCTGGTTTACAAACTGATTAGTAGCATTTTCATTTTCAGGTGTTGTTGCAATGATACTTCAGCCAATTCGTGGGAGGACAAGTTGCCTCTGGTGGAGTTTGCAATTAACAATACCGTTTCTGCATCAACTGGTTATTCACCATTTTATCTCGACTCGATGGCGCAACCACTTTCGCCTCATGACCTGGTTATCACTATTCCGCCAGAAGCTCCTGTTCCAATACAAAGAGCTATTCGAGATCATTTTGACCAGTACTCGGCTGTTCATGCCAACGCGGTAGACAACATTTCCCGAGCAGCAGAAATTAGCCAAGCCAGATTCAATAAGACTCACATGCCTAAGCAGTTTGCAGTTGGGCAGAAAGTTCTTTTACGGACCGAGTTTATTCAATGGACTGGTTTGACAGAGGCAGGCAGACACTTTAAGCAGCCATATATTGGGCCGTTCACTATTTCCAAAGTGCTTAGCCATGGACGTGCATACGAGTTAGATTTCGGAAATCTTGATATCCGTATTCATCCGGTACAGCCTGTTTCCAGATTAGAGCTGTACAATGACTCGATTCAAGCACCTTTGCCTCTGCCACAGATGATCACCGAAGAAGGGCAACCACTGTTTGAGATATCACATATACTCTCGGATAAGTTCACTAGAGGTGTCAAATACTATTTAGTACGATATGCAGGCTACGGTCCTGAGCATGACACCTGGGTCAAAGCCACAGAGCTGACCAATGCAGCAGACATTATAGCTGCCTATGAAGGCTAAACATTATATTAAGCCTTATGCCCTTACTTCTTGTAATATATACTAATACATGTCGATCATCTATATAACCTTGCTCTTAATGTTTATCATTATGTTGCATTGAAGCGGGAATTGATCCTTCCTTGCTAAAGGTGTAGTGAGCCTTGTTCAAAATCATACCCTTGCACAGATACGCACACATGCGAGATATCATATCTGTGGATAAATAAAAACTGCTAAATGCTACCTTTGCCAAAACCGTGGTTTGTCATCGGATTCTTGGCCAGTCATCCGAAGCTACCGGAGACATCGACTGAGGTAGACGGAGTTGTGATCCTAAGTTGTGCTTGACAAACATAACTAAATAAATTTCACATTAGTACGTGGCGAATCCATTCTCACTCATCGCGATAGATGTTCGTCAAAGCGTGCGTACTGGACAAAAACATTGAGGAGTTGAGCAGACCGGTTGAGGATTATAAGTCCAATTCCGTTAAGCAGGGCCACTCCGTTTGCATTAAAAACAAGCCCCAAAAATCGGGCTCCCCATCGCCACCTATGATCCTCCAAAGTAGCTTAAGGACGGGAGGAAGGGTTGGGTGCACTATATCAGGCCGAGAATCGTGCGATTATAAATCGTTAAATCGTGGGATCATCGTTCGCTAAAGCGACGACGGCTAGCGCAAATAATCCGTAACGTAGACTTCGGATGCTTTGAATCGTCTAGCACATACATGATAACGTGTGGATCAATCAGTAATCCAGCGTAGGATTGTATCGCGAAAACGCTCTTCATTGAACCTTGGAACGTCACTCAACGATACGATTTCCGGAAAGGTGGGCTACATCCTAAGAACTGTAAGGTGAGGGACTAAAGTGGACTCAGTTCCCCCCAATAACCTAAAAACACCACGAGGGACGCCTCAAATCGGTGTAAGAAGACTGGTACCAGCAAGAAGCGACAACAACAAAGACATCAAAGACATATACAAAGGTATGCCCGTTGTGAGGTCACAACTCTCTTAAGAGGGGAGATCTGTCAGGGTTATGACCGATGACATATGTGTCATACATGTCATACGTGTCATACCTGTCATACATGTCATACCATGTCATGTCATGTCATGTCATATATTATTATGACAGTCGGTCATGTCATATATTATTATGACAGTCGACAGTATGGTCGATCATGACTGTACAGGTCGAGTCGCGTCATACATTTATGACAGTCGTCAGTACGGTCGACGATGACTGTACATGTCGCCAGATGATTATGTCATATCATCAGGCATCCCTGTCATCGAGAGTTCGTATGATTGAACTCGAAGATGGCAAAGTAAAGATACATCTTGGAAACAAACCAAGAACCATCTTTAGCTTTCAGCATGCGCAGAACTCGCATGTGCAGCATGAACGAACTAGTCGTTACTACCATGCTGGTCGTTCAACCTACGTCTCGGGTTCACAACCCAATGGCGGTACCATCTAAGATGATGGGTGACGTAGGTATAAAAGTGAGGAAGCGTTGTGCTTCAGCAGATCTTCTTATAGAGACTGCACTCACAAACCCGCTCATCCGTACACTCGCATTGCTGTCCAACTTTGCAGTGTTTCTTTTGTATATTGATAATATATTCACGGCGCTTGTATCTACAGCCGTATCAATATCCAACCGTGACACAAGCCTTCCTTCAATAACTTGAAGGACGCGCAAACATCGCATTGAGAAAATCGGTTCACCGATGGAATTTTGAGCCAAGAGCTGCAATCTTCGTCAAATACTTTGTAGAAAGTAACTGAGAGAGATCTTTTTGCTCTCCTCATTCTCACCCAAGCCCTCGATGTATTCGTCCCACAGCTCTTCGATGGTCAAACCATCCGAAAGGTGAATCTCGGCTTTGTCAGGCTGGGGTTGTCCGTATTCGTCGGCATATTTCTTGATCCATGCGCCGACTGACTCGCGTTTCAGGAAAATCTTGCGGTTGTCCTCCTCGTACGGCAATCCATGAACAAACGTGTGTCGGCCCTCGAGCACGCGTTTCCGACAGTCGTGGAGATACCCGTAGCTGATGCCGTAAGCCATATAGTAGAACTTGAAGCACACCTGTTAAAGAAAAAAAAGACACCACCACTCAAACAATATTAATAACACATCCAACGAAACGCATAAGGGGTTTAATAGGTTGCGCCAATTTAAGACGCTTAGGAGACACCCACAACACTGCACGTCTGCAAGCGGGACGGCGGTCGCGTGCCCGTCACCACTCTCCACCACGCCTTAAATCTTCGCAACCTACACCCTCAGTGGGAATCGAACCCACGAGTGCGAGGTTCATAGCCTAGCGCCGTACCAACTCGACCAATGTCGCGAATATGTACACATCATAAATTCAGAAATTTATCATACAATATTCCATATTCCTGTGATGTACAATATTACACAATCTATCACAAGGTGAACAAGGCTACAATTCAAGCAATTGCAATATCTTTATGGCAGGAAAGATTGACCAGTAAATTAACAGGTTGAGCAACAGCTCCTCCAAATAGTTACTTCAAGTTAGAACAGCCTCCAAATGGGCAGAATTCAAGTCTTATACTTTCAAGGCGCGCAGTTCATATCTCTAATCGATCTGTCCCATGTCGGCTAGCATATCATCATCTGCCACCTATACAAATCCTAATCAGAGAATCTGCATTTGGACAATCCTAATCAAGACAGTTGATTTCATTGCCCCTTGCTGGTCTTTGCCTTCTTCCTACGAGGAGCCACGTCAAGTACTTCTTCGTCATCACTGTCACTGCTTAAGGTGCATTTCAAATGAGTTATGTACTCAGCAGTCCAACAGGCAGGATATTTCCTGGGTTGCCTCTTCGTCTCTTCGGACACCCCAGCTGGTTCCTTCGATGGTACTTGAACAGTCTCCACCACAGAGGCTGGGGTATCCTCAGATATGGCCTCAGACTTCTGCTCGGTGATAGGCTGATCCTCTGGCTGAACGGGTGAGGTCGGGGAAGTGCCCTTTGGCACCCAGATAAGTTCACCCTTATCATCCATGATCAACTGCAGTCCCAGTCTCTTCAACTTTCGAGCTTCAGCTTGTTCTTCAGCATCGTCAGCTACCAAGTCATCGAACTCGCTGACGTCATCCTCGGTGTCATCATATTCAGGCGAGGCAGGATCCCATTTCGGACTGGCAGTATCCATGTCATGCTTACTGTCTGTGACACCCGCGTCATCCTTGTCATCCGAATCGGGTAGCTTCTCCTTACTGTCTATGACACTCGCGTCATCAGGGTCATCCTAATCTGGTAGCTTCTCCTTGCTCCAGGTCACAGCGCCTGTACCCGAATCGTCACTGTTCGTAGGCGTCGATTGTACAGCCTTACGCCCCGTGTATGGAATTCCACGATAGTCATCATCGTCACGTTTCACACTCGTCTGATTGTACCCAACGCTGAGCGGTAATGAAAATGGCGCTACCGGCGCCTTCACTATAGTGGCGTCTTCCAGAAACCAGCCGCCGCTCCTATTACGCTCCCAACGGCGTAGCGCACCAGAGGGGTGGACGATAATATGCTGCCAGCTATAATCGAGCCCAGGCTTTCGCGCCCCATAGTACGAAGTCAATGGCTCAGGAGTCCCCTTCCGAGCCCATTGCCATTTCGCTGCCCCAGTACGCGTAAATACAATGTACAACCGGCTGGACCCGGTGTTTTACACCGCGGTCAAGGTGCGGTATCCTCTCGCGGCCGATCTCGCGCATGTCTCCTTGGCGTCTCTCCGCTCCCTTGTGGTGGAGATTTATCAGGCTTGGGCGCAGATGGGGGCGGGGAAGGCAGTCTCGGGCAAGAGCGGCATCTCTGCGCAGCTCTCCAGCACCGAGTACGGCGCCCTTCTCAACAAGATCAACGAGCTTCAGGACTTGCTACGGCAGCAACGCGGGACGGACGCGCTGCCGGCGCAACAGCAGCGGCAGCAGCAGCAGCGCGGTACGCAGCGGGGATTCCGTGTCGGCACGCACCCGCTGCCTGCAGTCGGTTTCGACCGTAACGACCAAAAGGCGAAGCCCTTTTGCGGGAGGTGCAAGAAGGCGGGAAAAGGTGAGCAGTACCACTTCTACCGCGACTGTCCGTTGGGCGGGCGTCAGCATCCCCCGCACTCGGCCGCGGCATTCTGCATTCCCATCGACGAGGAGGACGCGGAGGGGGTGCGTGCATTGGCCATGTGTGCCCTGTTCCAGCAGGCGGCGGATGATGGGGCCGAGGCTTTTGCCACTGCGGCATCTACGTACGGGCCGCCCGCGGTACTCTGTGCGGGTGCGGTGGGCGGGATCGACGTGTCCGCCTACGGCTTCACGGTGGAGCCGCAACACTGACGAGCCCGCAGGTGACGACATTCATCAGCGGCTGGACGATCTCGCCGCGGAGGTCCATGCCGCGGCAAACTGCAAGGTGCACTACACCCACGCATCCTTCCCACAACGGGCGGTTCTCGAGCCGCATGCATCGGCTCTGGTGTGCGGCCCCGCGGCAGCGGGGAACATGCCGGAGGAGCAGGTTCCGGCAGGTGGTGCGGCGGCATCGGCATCCGCCGTGCCGGCCCCTGCTATACCTGTCTCGCAGGAGGAGGATGTGAAGCCTGTGCCGCTTTAATCGGCGCGGGTGACTGCCACGACGGACGGTGAGTTCCCTGGGTTCGTTCAGACTGTCAACCACGCCGCCATCGCGCCGGTTGACCTCACCGGCTACGACACCGACGACTACGAGGACTTTGCCGACGGCAGCTTCGATTCCGGCTGAAGCCACGGGGTTCGCCTCCGTCGGCCAATCATGTTTCCGGGCCGCCCGTGGACGAGCAGAGGACCTACGGTTGTGGGAAGCCGCCATGGGGCTTTCCTGCCACGGTTGGGCCGTGGGGAATTCCTTTCCTCCTTTCCCTCGTTCTTTGCATCTCGATCATGGGGGTGGCAACTGTGCCCGATGCTCGGTCGGCTGCGGGATTGCCTTCGCCTGGTGGTGATCTCGATTGGGAGACTCCGTCAATTTTCTCCACGAATGAATTTGTTGAATCCGTGATCCCGGCTCAGGGTTTCTTTGTGGCTGACAATGTGCCACCGCTTGAGCCGCCTGAGCCCCCTGACATCTTTCAGGATCTTGCTCAGGCAGATTTGAGCTTCGACATGGCCTTCTTCTACGGTGTGGCTCTACATGAGAGAGGTCCTTTCGGGAACCCTCCCTTCGGGTCGGACTTGATTGAGACCACCGCTGGCTACTTTGGTGCTGTCGATTGACTTCTTGTTCACTCTGGATGCACACCAACATGGTGGTGTGCGGAACTCCGGTGACTTCAACAACTTTTATGGTTTATGCTTTTGCTTTTGACATCTACAAGTTATATTCTGGCTTGCTAGCTCGGTGCTTTTCAGTTGTTTAGCGGGTGCACAATGCCCGTAGGTTTCTGCACCTGTGCTAGCTAGAGGGTTTCCAATTTGTGTTTCAGAATTGCACAGTTGGATTAGCAGTTAGGTCTGTCAACCTGGCTCCTGCCCTAACTTATCTTACATTATCTGACTCTCCTAGACAGTCACCACCCACAGTGCTGGGGTGGTGTGCTGAAATCTGTATAGGCAGCCCTGACTGGGAGTCCCGGTCAGGCCCCTATGACAGACTCCTAGGCCAACACTGGACTGCTGACTGATCTATAGGTTCGTGCTGTGACACACGCTGTGTCACAGGTAGGCTAGACTCCGAAACCGTCCGAGACCGTTCCGGGTATATCTAGCTTAGGGTTTATTTATCTTATGAGTTTATCCACACAGTTCGGGAGTTTCTGATATCTAGTGAACTAGGATATTCCAGTATTCCGTCATTTTAGCCCGTAGCTGTTCCGGGTTGAGGCGCGGGAGGTTGGTTCGCATTGTGTGGGGGTCCAGCGGTCCCGCACTGGGTATGCTCCTGTATTGTTGCTTCAGCCGCCGGTTCGTGCTGCTATCATAGAAGTTCCCCGGTTTCGCTATGTCTCTCGGTTGGGCTTCGCACAGGTAAGGGTATAGGTGTGCCAGGCCTTTTGCTATGGCATTGCGGTCTGCCTTGAGGGCTGCATCCGTGCACTGTTCCTTAATATGCACCTGGCTAATCGCCTGCTGGCCATCTTGGGTAATAAGGAACGCCAGGTCTGGGAAGTGTGTAAATAGTTTAAGGCACGTCGTGAAATTTATCGCGGTTGGCGTGTCCTTGGGTACTGTGAGCTTGGCGGTTTGGTCTGTGCACATCGCCTGCCAGTCTGGAGGTGCCGGTAGGTCCCCATCCATTATTTTGCCTGCTTTCGTTTTTCTCGTTGTCCCTTCCATTTCTTTGTCAGACTTTCTTCTGGTCGCCCCCTTCATCTGTTCCATTATCTTTGGTACGGGGGTTTGGAGCTGCCTGAGCATTCCCTCCGTCCCCTGAGGCGTAATGTTCAAATTTCAGCATTTCGTATTTTGGGGTATTCACGATATAAAACCGTACAGTTGGATACGTAAACCCTCCCTTAGATGGGGCTCAACACCTAAATGCACGAACGCGCACCTACTAAGTGTACAATATTATTGAAAATCTCACTTCCCCAAGGGGGGATCCAACCTCCGGTAGGGGTAGATTATGCATATACTCACTATGCAAACATGTTTATGCCATCTTTACAATGCATCGTCTCCCCTGATTAAAAGGACTTAAGGCATTTATGCACCGGCAGCAAGTTAGTAACCTCAAACTACTCTGTTCTCGGGAATACTCCTTGCGTACTGTATAACACTATCAAATTTGCTAGATTCCGTGAGAAGTAACCTCGGAAACCGGGAATACCCCTGTCCACCCTGATACGCTTGACATAAGTATGAAACATACTGTGCATGTTAAGCCATACTTATATCATGTTATGACTGTCATCACTGTGATAGAACATGATGTTTGCGATACTAAATATGCTCGATTAATACCATTTAGTAACGATTCATATCTATCTTATTCAGACTTCAACGAAATTTACACAAAGAGAGTGCACATACCGAATGTATGTGCATACCCGAAAGATCTCCAAAATCGAGCTCATAAGCGCGACCATTACTGATGACCCTCGAGTTGATGAAGGGGCCAATTTAAGGCTCCCCATTCAAATGTGAAAAACTGAGCTCATAAGAGTATTTAGGAGAACCCAAAATAAGTGTTATTCTTTGTCTTTGTTTCCGAAACTACATCTCACTACCAGTGCATCAATCTTAAAAATATAAGATCATAGCTAAGTGGCTACAGTAACCCAACCCTGTAAGGGAAGTCGCGGCGGGTGTGATATCGAAATATGCATCAAAGGAGCAAGGGAAGGAAGGCAAGATAAGGACAGGAAAGGGAGGATAAAATAATATGAGGCAAAGAGGGAAGTGGGGGTGCAGGTGCACGCAAGGGCCGCCCGGTTCTCGGCGGTTAGGTACTTGCCGAGGATCAACACACCGATGTCCAGCGAAGCAAGAATGTCCAAGAACTCCACCCTTGACGAAGTGGGGGCAACCGCTTGAGTGTCGAAAGACGCACCCTGCCGGTTTTGTCACGTCGCCCCAATCCCACCCAACACTTCATGCAGTCAATGTTGGTCATACCATGGACAAAGAAAACCTGTGCATGCACGACTCAGTGGAAGGTGGTGGGTGGCCGCGCGTATTATTGGGGATTAAGCTGCCTACATTGTTTACACCCTCTCCTTCTACCGGTGGCAGTTGGCCACATGTATCACCAAGGGATTAAGCTGCCTGCCATGCGTAACCCCTTTCTCTTCCACCAGTGGCGGGTGCATGGCAACGCGTATCACCACGGGATTATGCTAACCAGCATGCATACCATTTGCAATTCCACCAATGGCAGGATGCTGGGAGTTTTCATAAGGGCTACGGTGTCCCACATGCAAATACTTTGGCTCACCCTGATGTCTGGTGGGTGGGCACTATGTCCGACCACTTGTGCAGTTTACGAAGAAATGATTCGCATGGTTTGAAAGATTATCGAACAGCGGCACTTCGCGAGGAAAGTCCCCTTTACTGTCTTGGGGAGGCAAACGATGGTCAATAAACCAAGCGGCGCGGACATTACCTGGTGAATAGGGATGGCTGGAAAGCCCTCGGAGGATGCGTCTTCCTCGGTGCTTATGGGGGCATGGCGAACGTGAGGGAAGGCGTCCAAGAGGAGCTCCGGCACGGCTGAAGAACGTGAGGGTTGTGGGCAAGATGCCGCGTGCCGCATAATGATCTGTCCCCCGGGTACGGCTAGGTTCAGTTCCAAAGGAGACCCACTCGTCGCACACCTTACACCTAAGTGCCACGTTGGCACCTTCCAGCGAGGCATGCATACACTAACTTGTTTCATGTGGCTGTGACCCTTCGCTCCATACAAAAAGATTCCCTTTACCCAGTCACCGCCATCACCGCCGACTTTAAAGTCACATCTCTGGTCCCCGGACTTTACACACTGAACAGCATGAGGCCCGCCGACAAAAGTCAACCCACCATCATCCCAGTGGAGGTAAGAAGCATTCTGGAACAAGACAGGCACAAGACATGACAAGATACCACCGACACATAAACCTCTAAATCTCTAAACAAATGCAAAGTAGCGTGGATGTATGTATGTATGTATGCACCAATCACACCAAACATGTGTGATATCGCAACTTCACGCAACTGTGTGACAAGTATCGGAGTGAGCAAATCCTGCCGGCATGGCCCCCGGTGGCTTCACAGTCGATGAATGCAAACCAATGGATGGACAAACGAAGTTGTACGAAAGCATTGACCAGAAACGGGCACCGAACACGAGTCCCCCGGCAAGTGTAGCAACCATGGGGCACTGGAAGAAAAGGAGAGCCAAAATCAAACCAATGTAAAGACGCGGTACCCACTAGAAAAGGTACCACCTGGAACAACCACAACCCATAACACTGATGCCATGCGACAAGCGCAAGATATATCACACGCACAAACACATCTAGTACCACTCGAGCACGTTTGCGTCAATCACAAGTGAATATAATTATAAACGCTATTGAGAAAGTGCAAGCCAATTGCGGCCTGTGGTTTAGCACGCAACGGTGCCCAGGGGTGGACATCCGAACCGAAGTGGTGACCCTGCCAGCTCACAAAGAGGCACGGCTTGCCAAACCGGCACCGCAAGGACACTGACAACCCATATCATACATTATGCCACACCCCAAACTGGAAAAGTCGGCTGACATTGGCAGTTAGGAGGCTATGGCTATGCTAAGCGATCACTCCGAAAGTCCACAAAACCCTAAATTCCGCCTCAGCACCGTCGCCCTCGTACAAGGTCTGAATGGACCGATTCTCTTCCACCAGTTCGCTTGTATCTCACCTGCACACAATGAGAGTTCCCCGCGCCAGCTTAACTATGAACAAAGATCTCAAGAGTATCGAGGTGGCCTTCGCAATTGCGCTTGCAGTACAAAGGCTTTCAGGAGAGGTCTACTTTTCGCGCATTCCGGACATAGGTGGCAGACATATTTCCCTCGCGCAACAAAGAGTAAATAGTTAGTAGGCAGATAGCGAAAAGACATTGTAGCCGCCGCATCGTCCTCTTCTTGTTGCCACTATGAATCCTCGAGTGTCTTTGATGAGGGGAAGTACCTTGCTGGCAGACAGAAGCGGCATTTTCCAACTAGCCACAATATTTGGCAGTCCTCGTGGTGTATGCAGCTCAATTACACGCGAAACAACCTCATTATATCAGTCGCATTCTGTGACTCGTTTTAGATTTTACATTTACATTGTATCTTGAATGAGGACCGCTGAGCGGTGCCAAAAATTGCCACTGCAAAAGAGGCAGTGGACGTTGTCAAAAACTGTTCTGTCGGGATGTCAGCACAATACACCTCCCTTTCGGTCATAGGCAGTATTGACTCTCATCCCTGCATAAGGACGGCAACGAAATGTACCTCATCTTGGATATATATGCACACCTTTCTCCTGGGAAACCTATGGGAGAAATCAGAAAAACGCAGAAGCGATGACATGATTGGATCGATGATGCCCATGACGCCATGATTGATGATCCGTCTAACTTCATCGTCATGACGATGATGATGATGATGATGATGTTCCGCTGCGCTGCGCTGCCTGATCCGCTCGACTAGCTCTATGACGTTCGGGTTTTTGGCAGCCTTGGTACCATTCACGCGTGACACCGAGGCCCTCAGATGTGCCCTCGAATTTAAGCTCTCACCTTGCCCCCCCCCCAACAACCACCCCAAATACTTTATTTCGGCAACCCTCTAGCATCTTGGGATGCTTTACACGCCGCTTGAATCGAAGCGATTCGGCCTATGCGGCCAGATTAGTCACCTCAACCAATCAGCCCCAGCCCCCCCCTACGCTACGGGGCCACTTTCGACAACCTTATATAACACCATTTTGCACTAAAATTAGGGCGGCACAGGGCAAGCCCTTGCTCCCAAATTCACTCCACACCTCCCACCTTATGTCCTTCGCAAGTGGGCACCTGCCCCTTGCCATCTACGTCGCGCTAGAGCCCGCCACAAGCAGTGAACTCGGTGGTACCGACCTGCCCACCCACACCCGTGTGGGGGCTAACCGTCATAGAGATAGA
>LGRX02010063.1:0-36023 GCA_001247695.2 Cymbomonas tetramitiformis | reverse complement strand
AACTGGTTGGACGAGGTACTAGCATATGATTTTTTTTTCAGCATAATCTGCAAACTCGACAGTTGTATACCTTTCAAGACTTCCTTTGAACTGTTTTCAGAATAAATGTGCCTCTGGGATAAGAAATTGCTTCTGCCCCGCTCAGCATATCTGCGCTTTCAAAACTAGCACAAATATTTGTTGCCAAAATTCTAGGAGAAGTCTCTTGAATTCTGGGCCGAGTATGCGAGATATGTTTTGCCCCAACTACGGGAAACCCTATTCCCAGATAACCGCTTTTCGGAACTACATGTCCCGAGACTGTAAAAGCTGTTGGGTTATGCCAAGCGGTGGATACGGTTTTGTGACTTACATAATTCATTGATGTTTTGCCTTATGAGTTTCTCTTTCTCTTTCTTGAAAGTCAATAAGCCTGTGATATATGGCTGGTGATCGTCTTGTAGCGATCCATTATGCTCGATGGCTGTCTTAAACGTTCGCACAACAAGCTGTGGAATTGACATGCTGTTTTCTACGTTGAACTCACTAATATTGCCACTTGCACTATTTTCAGGGTCGGTCCAGGATCACCCGGGACGAAACCCTTCGCGCGGAGGGCGGAGAGTCGTCTTGTTGGCGGCTCCGCCTTTACAGAAACGCTATCTACCGTCCTTTATTTTTGATAATTCTATTACACGCACTCCCAGGTAGAAAATCTTCCACAAGACTCTCCCCATATCGTGCACACGAATCCTCGCATGCTGTGGGTCCTCACTTTCTTTTCGCAAGGACACGTCAGCCCCCCCGTGCACCCCTTTTCTATTCCTCTTCGTTCTGTTGAAATTTCTGCGACTTTGATACCTCCGAGTTCAGTCCTTGTCTCATTACGGTTCAGTGAAAGGTACTGGATCGCAAATAACCTTTCTCCATCCCAGCTCTCTTCGTTCCCAAAACCAGGTGGCGTCTATGACCACCCTTCGGTGATATATGTGCCCTTTCCGTTCACGTCAGGGTGTGTCGTGAGGGAACCCTTTGCGGCATAGTCCTTTTCATGATAATTTTGATAGTGCATGGGCGTCTGGAGTTATATTTCGGTATCTTGAGACGCGGCTGCCGTGGGAACGTGCCTCAGTGCCCTGCTTGATTGTCTCTGCACATGCCACACAGTTTGTTCATGCATAGCCCCGATCTTTCCCTGTTGTGTGACTAAAGTTATGGAGAATTGTCACGCACTCCCAGCGTTGCGCCCAAGATGCCTTCCCGCATGCAATTGCGAGCGTGCTGGTTGTACACTTCGAAATGCTCGTAAGGACTCGTTGCAATCGAGGTTTCGTCCGGCTAAATTTTAGAAAAATAACTAGGCGAAATATTATAACTTCTTCTCACAAGACCTTTTCCTTTTCATTCCTTTTCAGGACAAGCCCTTTATCTGACGTCATTCTTCGTATTTCCAGGAAGCACAATCCACACAGGCGCAGCGAGCTCGGCAAAACTTTCTACAGAGGTATCGCTTCCTTCCTATGTCTTCCCTTCTGCGTTAGACCCAGAGGACTATTTGTGGTGCGGACACTGCACATACGTGAGCTTCTAGCCACCGATATTTTTTCACAATTCGTTTTTCACACTTCGGTTCTTGTGCGCCCACGAGGAGGGCCTCCTCCCTTCAAGTTAACAGGCTATTCTCAGCTTCCAACTTTAGTCCCTTCGTACTTATTTATCACTCGGGGATCTCCTTTGTAGTGTACTGTGGGCCACACGACTTCGCTCCTTAGATTTTGATGCAGCTTGGGAACCTGTCGCACGGAAAACACACGGAACACGGAAAGGCAGCCATGTTTTTCGTCCACTCGTCCAAAGTCCCAGGCAACCGTTGCTGAAAGAGCGCAACTTAAGAAAGTTGCCCGACAAAAGCTCTGTGACAAGCTCTGTGACACAGCTGTAAGTGTCTTCGGTCGTTGGGTTGCAGGGATATGCTGGAAAAGGCAGCTCGGACTTTGGCAATCCCATATCTGTCGGGGTTTCTTCAGATGGGACAGCCGCTGCAGGGGGAGTTGAAGTTCCATCCCTGTCGGATGGCCTTTTCTCACGCCCGACACCGCAGAGTTCTCTGTGGTCGGGTTCGACGCGGAGTGAAAGTCATTCTGCGAGAGTTACTGTAGACTCTGCGTTGGAAAACGATCAGTTGTTAGTTCAAGATGAAACCTTCAAGTACGCTTCCTTCTTCAGAGAGTTCACACAGTTATTAGCTTTCTCTGCACTATCCCACTGCGATGCACTTCTCTGTTCCCATCTTGGTGTATTTCCGTGCGTTCTCTCTGCAACTTAACTTCAAACCTTAAGACTTCTAGTTGCTTTCGAGTGATTAAACACAAACTGCATAGTTCAGTAGCTACCCAAGCGTCGAAGATGAGCTGATTCTGTCGCTCCTATTTAGCTAGTAAGTACAGTACGATGTTGCTTTGCATAATTTCCTTTAAAATTTGGCCAGTGTGCCGTTCAAGGGCTAAGCAACGCACAACTCCCGTCATACGCACAACTCTTGCACCACCGCCTACGATCGAAGGTCTCCAACAATGCAGCTGATTTTTAACCCAGGATAATACTTGCGCCCCTCTGCACTGCCACTCGACCCGAGCTCAAAAGTCTACTGGAAGCCTCTCCCGGTTTCGCTCTCTCTGACGAATAGAAGCCACTTGGAGTGTTGCTTTCAGGCGATCGCTGTTGTGGAACAAACAGCTCGACGGAGAAGCTTTGCACGAGGGTATGTCAGAGAGGTCTGTGCAAGAGGAACTCGCTCAAGAATTTCCACAGGATCTCCCAAGGGTGTCAACCGTAAAGCAGCAGGTAATCCTCTTCCCATTTGTCTAGTGGAACTTTACCCCTGTCCGATCCCTTGACTTGCGCGTCGGATTACAGCTTTGAATTTTGTTTTCACGGACCACGAAAGCACAGGTCGTGAAGGCCTTCCGTGCAGCTATCTGGCAAGTTCGCTCTGCTAATTTAGGAGACCCTCCTTTCTGTAGCTCTCGTGTTTCCGACTGTGTGGCCCCGCGGGATGCTTCGATTGGACCTAGATTCGGGATAATTGTTTCTGCTCCCTCGACGGAGCCGCCGTGTATACCTAGCCCAAAGTTCTTTTAAGCAACGTCCTGCTTCTCGAGGGATGGACAAGCATGCCCACCCGGTTTATGCACAACGCCCGCGCGCAAATACGCTATACGTCTGCCTGTGCACATACCTATTCTCAACTTAAGATGCACACGCCCGAGAATTATTGCAGAAGCCTGGTGCTGCTCGCGATGCCTTCACGGCGTGTAGGCATACTTGGCCCCAAGAGCGATATTTTTTCATGACTCGAGCAAGCTTTCCGTCATCTTCCAACAGCATGCACGCCCCCTTTTTGGCTATATTCTCTGGGACAGGCCTGTGTTCGACGACTCAACTTGAAGCCTACCGCAGAGAGTAACAGGGATTCGCTTGTGGTAATAGCTGAAATATTGAGCGGAAATATTGTTTTTCTTCACGCAAAAATTTGCTCAGCGAACTTGAGTTTCGGCGACTCGCTTGTTGTTGAGGTGAAAGAGGTCCCAGCGGTTAAAAAGATGTGCGTATCGAGCTGAATTATCTTAGTTCTAAAGTGCGCTGCTTCATATTGCAATCTTATCAAGTCCTGTTGTCGCACATTCAGCGCTTGATGCGGCCCTCACTCAAGATTCGGCTTACGCGGCATATACTTGGAGGCTCCGAATCGCAAAACATAAAGCTTGAGCGCATTGAGGTGCAGGTCCAGCTATGCGAGATTATGGGTGCACTGTAATTTAATACCCCAAACAGCAGTTTCTAGAAGGGGATATGCCAGGAACTCCTGCCGCGGGTGTAGAAGGAAATCGCTCCTTGCCGTTTTCACCTGTAGATCGAGGCAGACGCATAAAGGCGCCTCTCGACATCGTGTGTGGTCTATGTCTGTATATCCGGAGCTATGATCGAAGTTGGCCCTAGTTATTCCAAAGCTCTCTCGAGACGATCTATTAGACATATCCTCGACCCCTTCTGTACTATCTGTGGCACTCTACAGTTTTCGGTTGCTGTCCGAAGGCGATAGGATTACACAGCACAAGTGGACATTTCCTTGCGTCAGTGGCACCCGTTGGGCGTGGTCTGGCAGGGAAATGATGAACAAGTCGGCCCTCAGGTGCTCATGCCGGCGGCCGTAAGTAAGCAAATAGATAACGTGAACCTTGCTCACCTAGTGGAGCAACAGCAGGAGCTGGTGACCTTTGAAGATAGGGATGCAATTCTGTACGGCTCAGTATTTTATTCACCTTTCTACGAGTTCTACGAGTTCTATGAATTCTACGACTTCTACAACTTTTACGATGTAGGCTGGTTAAGTGGCGGAGAGCCACAAGCACTGGAAGCTGAACAGCCCATATTGCAGGTAGAACCACCAGCCCTTTCCTCTTCCCACTGTGTGAGCGAACCTGCCGCTGTCATATGTAAGCAATAGCTGAATTCAGTTCTCTCAGGTATGTGGATATTAGCGCTTCCAGTCATCCGTTCAGGTGGTAGTAAATTTAGTGCGTGTGAAGTGATGCGGTCAAGAGATCTCGGCTGGTGGGTGAGCACAGCCTTTCATGGGGTCTCTCACCGCCGTGCATCGAATCCGTGCTTTGCGTGACTGAGGCTTGGCGGGTTGTGGTCACTCCGTATGCAGATTTGTGCCATTGCACTGTCCCCCTCAATAGGCCCAGAAACGGGCGGGACGCAGGTTTCCGTGCTCCTCTCCGGGGTGCTGAGCTCCGGACACGAGGTAGTATATTGTAAGTTCGGCAAGCAGGTGGTGCTTGCGAGCAAGTTCCGTGTTATGTCGGGGAGCCAGTCCCTCTCAATCGCTTGTATTGCACCACCTCGGGACGACGATCGCGACGTAACACTACACATCTCGCTGGATGGCAAGCTCTTTTCGATTGGAGGGGCGCCCTTCCACTATCACGAGTCGCTGGAGATCGCCGATATCACTCCTTCATACTCGAACTCCCTTGTGGGGGGCACGCTAGTAGTGCTCGAGATCAAGGAAAACGACGACCTGGGCGGAGTTTTTGGTGGAGGCTTCGATAGCAGCGTTGTCACAATCCCCGCATCTTGCTACTTTGGCCCCGAGAAGGTTGATGCGATCTTTAATCCAGACACGACTGAGGTGTCTTGCGTTGCGCCCCCCAGTTTGATTGACACACAAGTGGAAGTTCGAGTCTCGTTGGATGGCCAGGTGTACTCGGTTAACTCTGTGCTGTTTACATATGGGGAACCTTCCAAGAAGGTGTCGGTGGCTCGTGCACCCATGACCTCCAGCTCGGATGTGATCCTCGACTACCTTCCCTTTTCGCCGGACAACTGCGTGTTCTACGAGGTGGGGGATCATGCCTCGCTGCAAGAGATCCATCTTTCTCACGGGGACCTGCAACCTCAATTTGAGCCTGGCATTTTCGAGTATTTCATGCTTCTATCCACCGACTCCACGGAGGACATGGTACTGCGTATTCGCCCCGTAGCGGCGCATGCGGGGGCGATGATAACGCTCGGTGGGGAGCACGTGATGAGCAACCGGACCGTTCCAGTGTTGCTGCGTGTCGGAGAGAACAAGCTGCTCATTGCAGTGACCTCCTCCAACCGACTGACCACACGAACCTACGTTATCACCGTATACGTGCTGATGGACCATGTGTCAGGCACCAGCCTGAGCTTCTTGGTGCCCTCTCACGGTGATCTGGACCCGGAGTTCTCCTCCGACGAATACAAATACAGCACCGTGGTATCGTACGACAAGGATGAAATCACGTTCCTTGCAGCGTCCATCTTCAACGATCCTGTGTCTGTCTGCCTGGTGAACGCCCCGGAGGCGCAGCTGCGTGAACTATGGGTCGGCCCTCCGCGCGAGAGCACTTCCAGGCGCGAATGTTACGTCACCCCGAGCGGAGAGCTCTCCCCGCAGCTGCCCCTCGATGTGGGCTTCAACCTCTTTGAGCTACAAGCCACAACTGCGTCTGGTGGTGCCCTCGCCTCGGGGCCCGAGGTGCTATACGAGGTGCTAGTGTTCCGTCGCAAGCGTGTCCGTGACCAGCCCCCCTGGCACCCCCTTCATTTTCCACTTCTCACTTCTCACCCTCACTCCCCCCCTGGCACCTTTCCCCCCACTCCTCACCTCCCACCCCTGCCCCCCACCTCCACAGTTCCTCCACCTCCACCGCCCCTTGCCACCTCCACAGTTCCCTCCACCCCCTCCCCCTGATGGCCTGCCGGATGACTACCTGAAGTATGCCCGCCCGGTGCTTCGGCTCACCAGCGGCAGCCCTGGGTTCCCAGCTGCAAGTGACCAGTGCGAAACGCAGTATCAGGATGAAGGCACTTTTGAACGTGATTTCAAGACCTTCAACAACCTCCCCCCGGCGACCTCCGGCCAAGTGGCAGTTTACCTGGGTGGCAGCCGATGCGAAGCAGGAGATCTCTCCTCCTCCAGCAGCTTCTCTGGCGCCCTCAGCGGCAGCTTCAGTGCGACCAAGAACCAGGTGGGGGAGGTCACCACTGTGCTGCGGACCGCTACAATCTTCTATGACAGGTCAGACGTCAGCCTGCGTTACGCCGCTCGCGACGTGGACGGCCGCCCTGAGGTGCTCACCAGCGGGCTCACAGTCACCCTTGTTCTGACGAACTCAGGCACCTCAGCCACGGTGAGTGTTGAATGTGACACACCCGACTCCAACGGCCTCGGGGACTGTGAATACAGCAGCTCCAGTCACCTGTCGTGGTTCTCCACCTCGGCAGATGTGGCTGCCACTGTGCAGGTGACCTTTGTGTACAGCGGGACCACCTCCGCAACAAGCGCAACAACAGCGCTGACACTCTCCCAGGAGCAACCGTACACTGCTCTAAGTTCTGCCGGGATGTCGGTGACGCTCCCGATGAGCGCACGCCTGCGGTCAGAAACGTTCCAGGCGCAGATCACTGCGCACACTAATGATTACGCAATGAGCTCGTTCAAACTGACCTTCACGTTTGACACTGCGGCGCTCCAGTACAAGAGCGTCTCGATCTCCAGCTTGTTCAACGACCCCACGGTGAACACTGAGTCTGTGAGCAGCGGCTCCCTGCAGCTTGTGGTGGTGGGGGTGGCATCTGGCACGACGGATGCAGAAGTGACCTCCAACGCCCTCGACCTCGGGTATGTGAAGTTCAAGGTGCAGAGCTCAGCAGATTACCAGGCCTACACCTCTTCAATGTCCATGTTCATCAACGAAATGGTGAACACGGGCACGTTCACCTTCCTCTCGAATGTCGATGCGCAGATGAACGGCGAGGTGTCCGGGGCACAGACAGTCGCGCAAGTCTCCGTGATGGAGATAGTCTCCGTCGGCATGTATGCATACCTCACAGTCGGGGAGCTGTTTAACACGGCGGTCCTCACCGGCACTGCTGTCACTAGCACGGCATCCATGTTCCTTGTGTACACCTACAGCTCTGACACGGCAATCTCCGGGACCCCCACGTGTGCTCTGGACGGTACATACTCTAGTGTGGTGGGCGTGGCAGCTGACGGATCAAGCTGCGTTGTAACAGCGGACAGCTCGCACACCGAGGGCGCGAGTAGTGCCACGTTCGACGTCTCGTTCAGCGGGTACACTGCGGCGCTTGGTGTGCGCGTGTGGTTCCCGGGGGCGGTGCGCATGCGGGCGGAGGACGCGCTGCTGAACCGCGTGTACGGGGCGTACCAGGAGGGCTCCTGCGGCTCCCCTCGCTTCCAGAGGACGGAGCTGTGCGTGAATGCCACATTTGGGGGCTCCGGCCTGGCAGATGCGACGGTGGATGTTACATGCTTGCTGACATTCGCCTCGAGCGACACGTCCGTGGCCACAGTGTCCGGGTCCACGGTGCAAGGCACCGCGGCCGGGGGCGCAACCATCTCCATCACCGGGGGGGCGTCTGCGGCAACGCTTGCGATCACGGTGGACTCCACTGGGGTGAATGTTACCTATCTCGGCGGCGTGCTGACCACCGGTGGGTCCTGGCAGAGCATCGCAAACCCGAGCCTTGACCCGAGTGCTTCATTCACTGGGGCTGTGACCCTGCAGCAGACGCTCACCGCAGAGGGTGACAGCGGGGAGATCTTCTTCTATGCCAACTTCTCTGATGGATTCTTCCAGGAGGTGGCGCTGGAGGACGGCCTCGTGGCTTCGGTGGCTGACGGGTACAGCAGCTCACTGGAGGTTGCGGCAACGAGCACGGGGTACACGGGCACAGTGCCTGTTGGCGGTGTCGGTGGAAATGACTTCATTGTAGTGGGAACCTGGGTGGACAGCTGCACAGGGGGCCAGGTAGGCCTTGGGTACGCCCCGGTGCTCGTGGATTTGGCGAGCCCGGTGTCTGCCACGGTGACCAGCCAGTATACCCGCATCACACGCGCGTCAGATGCTGCTTCTGCCACGCCTATCTCTGTGTCCACCTCCTCAGAGCTGACAGTGACAATGACATTCTCGGACAGCAGCACCACAACCTTCACAACAGACTCGCGTACAGTATACACGGTGGCGGTGGGCGCGGACATGGTTACCATTGAGGACACGAATGTGGTGACGCCCATCGAGTCTGCCACGGCTAATGGAACCATCGTCGTGAACGTAACGTTCCCGACATATGCGCCCGGAATCTTTGCGACAGTCTCCCTGGCGCTCGTGGTGTTTGACTCCTTTGTCATCACGGCCAGCCCGTATCCGACGTACTCGGGGAGTACATCGTACTACACGCAGACGCTCCACCATGTGCAGTGCACCGGGGAGTACCAGCGCGCCAATGCCAAGCTCGTGGCCGTGCTGAGCGACGCCAGCACCTACGACGTCAGCAGCTACTCCACGTTCTCTAGCTCGGACACAAGTGTGCTCACGGTGGCCTCCGGGAATGCCGGGAGCAACCGTCTGGTGTCCGTGGTGCCTGGCACGTCTTCTGTGCTAGGAACCTTCAGCGGGGAGACGAGCGAGGGTCTGGAGATGCTGGTGACGGACAAGAAGGCAGAGGTGACAAGCTTGTCATGGACCACGTCATGGAGCTCGGGAGACTCCTTTGTTGCGTTGCGAGGCAGCACCAAGACCACCTCACTCTCGGTCACCTTCAACGACACAACGCAGTTCACGGATGCCATTTCCGGGGTGTCGTGGATTGCGCCTTCACTGTATGTCGACTTCGCCAGCAGTGTCAGTGACCGTATCAGCATCGATACCGCAGGCATCACCACGTTGCACGAGAACCACTATGAGCAGGTGACACTTACCGCCACCAGCACATGCGCTAACGGCGAGATCGCTGGGTTCGTGGCGGTGAGCGGCGGTGATGACGTTTACCCGAACTTAGAGCCCGCGAGTGGTGACGTGGATCTGGGGCAGCGCTACGGCATCCAGTTCCCGCAAACCAGCTCGGGCGAGACGCTGACCGTGGATGTACGCATCAACTCCGAGTCCGGCACCCTACTGTCATACCAGGTGCAGTCCCACTCTTGCTGCAGCCAGCCCCCTCTTCCCAGGGTCAGTAGAGTGGGCGGGTTTAGTGTTATGGACTACAGGCAATCTTCTCTCCATATGATTGGCTGTTAGCATGAATTGAGAGTAGAGCAACATATGAGCTGCTGGTAAGTGTACCCACCTTTGTTTGAGGTTCTACTGGTGGATTCAGGCAATTAGGGTTGCAGCATGCTACATCTGTTGGAGGCTCCACTGGTGGATTTAGGCAATTAGGGTTGCAGCATACTACCCTTGTTGGAGGCTGCATTGGTGGATTTAGGCAATTAGGTTGCAGCATGCTACATCTGTTGGAGCCTCCACTGGTGGATTCCGGCAATTAGGTTGCAGCAAACTACATCTGTTGGAGCTTCCACTGGTGGATTTAGGCAATTAGGTTGCAGCAAACTACACTTGTTGGAGGCTCCACTGGTGGATTTAGGTTATTAGGGTTGCAGCAAACTACTTGTTGAAGGCTCCACTGGTGGATTTGGGTAATTAGGGTTGCAGCAAACTACACTTGTTGGAGGCTCCACTGGTGGAATTAGTTAGTTAGGGTTGCAGCGAACCGCACTTGTTGGAGGCTGCACTCGTGGATTTAGGCAATTAGGGTTGCAGCAAACTACACTTGTTGGAGGCCCCACTGGTGGAATTAGGTGATTAGGGTTGTGAAGAGAACCTTTATTGGCCCCAAATAGTGGATTTAGGGGTATAGGGTTATAGCATACCCATTTGTGTCGAAGCCCCCGTTGTGGTTTTAGGTGTTTAGGGTTGTTGAGTGAGGCTGTTAATGGCCACGGGCGTCATGTGGTGCATATGACCTGGCTCTTCTGCGCAGCGGTACTTATGCTTATGGCAAGATCTATTGGATAGCGCAGAATGCCCAAGTCCCCTTGATGCCCTGCTGCTGGTGGAAGCTGCGGGCTGTGCGCTACGGGGAGGCGGCTATTGCATGAGCCTCTTGTGTGCGGACCCTGTCTGCCAGGGCTGGCTGCTGCAAGCCGGTTCTGCCAAGTAGTGTGCACCTGTCTTTGCATGCGGTGTGGGTGCGGGATTCTGCCTGCTGCCACGTCTTGGGAACGCTGCCACTGCACAGCGCAGCTCATTGTAGTTCTGTGACGGGTAGACTCACCGGTTGTGTGGGCAAAACACCCGCAGGTGCTTGTCTCGTTTGACACCACGTATTTCACAGTGGTGTCAAGCTCGTGCTCGGCGGGCAGTGACTGGTCCGCGTACTTGTTCAGCTGCACGCTGAACGATCCTCCAAATGAGGCCCTGATTGTGGGGAGCACAGCATCCTCCACTGTGCAGGGCTCCGCGCTGGCAGTGGCAAGCTTCCAGGTGACCGGAACAAGTGTGGCTGCGGCGACGAGCTTGATCACCGGGGAGATTCAAAAGATGATCCGTTCAGACACCTCCGATGCTGGCGATGCCGCGAGCACCATCGATGCCGGCACGGGCTATGTGGCCAAGCTCAGCTCAGGGCGTAAGCTGCAGGCGATGAGCGTATCAAGGGCTCACCCGCTGCCGCGTTCCCACATCAGCCGCCGCTTAGACGAGGACTGCACCACCACCAACCTCAAGTACGGCGACGCAAATGCAGATTGCGTTTTCGACGTGGGCGATGTACTGTACGTACAGCGATTTCTGGCGGAGCAGAACGGGTACACGGACCTCAGCGCGCTCACTACGTTCCAGCGGCAGCAAATGGACCCTACCCTGGACTACCTGCGAGACTCGTATGACACGACGCTGTGCGTGGGTGGGAGCACATACGGCACCCCATGCCCGAGCACCGCAGACGCGCAGTTCCTGCTGCTCGTAGTGGGGAAGAAGTACCGCTTCCTCGTTGCGACTGCCGCGTCCGATATTCTGACATACGTCCCGGTGTACCCGTCAGACCAGCTGCTGGTCACTGCAACCGTCTACGACGCGGAGAGCAACCCGGCCACCTCGCAGACATCTGTACACATGGAGATTGGGACCTCAGTTAACACAGGCCTCACGATCACCCTTGGCAGCGGCCAGACCTCAACATCTGACGGTGTTCTGGGCACGGCGGAATCTCACGGGAATGGGGAGTACCGGCTTGGGGCGAATGGGGCAAATGGGGACTGGCAGGTGGAGTATGGGGTGGGGTTGGTGGTTATGGTGCAGACTTTTGATTCGAGTGGGGCATCGTCGTCAGACCGGCAGTTCCCCTTTTATGGGTCGTCTTCAGACCCCTACGGCGCATCTGGCTTCACTCTATGACAAGTTCACCTCATTTGACCTTCCAGGGCCGCGCCTCCTCCCCCATCACCCTCCTCCGCCTTCGCCTCCACCGCCCCCACCTCCTCCCCCATCACCTCCTCCAAACCCTCGCCCCCACCGCCGTCCTCCCCCACCATCCCCTCCGCCAAACCTCCTCTCCCACCACCGTCTCCTCCGCCACCATCCCTCCGCCAAACCCATCGCCCCCACCACCGTCTCCTCCGCCACCATCCCCTCCGCCAAACCCTCGCCCCCCCCACCATCCCCTCCTCCATCGCCAAATCCCCGCCACAACCTTCCCCCGCCTTCTCCTCCGCCACCACCTCCGCCACCATCTCCTCTCAATCCGCCAAGTCCCCCGCCACAACCTTCCCCCCGCCCTCCTCCACCGCCCCTCCCCTCCGCCGGATATGCCACCGCCACCGTCGCCACCACCCCCATCGCCCCCACCCCGCCCCTTCACCCTGCCCACCCCCCGCATCCCCCCCTCACCCCCCCTCCTCCAACCCCACCAACCCCAGACACAGACGCTTTCTTGCGGGACCTGAACCTGACCGACCTCTTCTCAGACTATGGCCGAGGCGCTCTAGAGCCCGACTTCGACCCCTACGTGAACGATTATTGTACCACGCTGGACTACTCACAGACGTCGATTACCGTCAATGCTTTCCTCTGGGAGGCTGAGAGCCCAGGGGCTACCATCACCATCAACGGTGAGAACACCTCCAGCCTCACCATTGCAACCCCATACGCCACAAGCAGTGTTGTGGCCACCATCGAGGTGATGGCGATCTCGGGTGATTTGAACACGTACACGCTGTGCTACACGCGATACGAGTACCCCACCCTCGTCGACATAACGCCCAGCGTGAGTGCGCTTGACCCCGCCTTTGCGCCGGCCAACACAAGCTACCAGCTCCTCGTGGAGTACGACGCAGTGCTGCAGCTGAATGTCACGCAGGACATGGGGGCGCACCCGGAATCAACGCTTGAGGTGTCCTGCGAGGGGAATGATGGTGTGCTCCTGGGGTCCTTCACGTCTGGGGATGAGAAGATATCCACATATGACATCAACGAAATGACACCAGCCGGCTTTTCGATCTGCACTGTGACTGTCATAGCGTATGACCCAGGGGTATATAACGAGTACACTATCCAGGTGTACCGCAGTGAAGTGCTGTACCTGGCAAATCTTGTGGCGTCGTATGATGTGAATGAGCTGGCCCTGGATCCGGAATACTCCACCGCCACGTACACGTACCAAACAGTGGTTCCCAATTCATACGATGCCATTAACATCACCGCCACAGCGAGCATCTTTGAGGCGACGTACACCATCAATATCTTCGGGCCAGATAATGGGGGTGCGGCAACGAGCGGCGAGCCTTACGTAATCGACCTCCCGACAGGCAGCACGTTCATCACCGTGGAGCTGGTGAATGATGTGGACGGGAGCACGAGGTCTTATGCAGTGGAGGTGCTGCGGGCAAGCGATATCTATCTGTATAGCCTGTCTATCAGCCCGGGCGTGCTGACGGAGGATTTCCAGCCTGAGGTGTTCAGCTACACAGCAACGGTGGAATACAACTCAGCGGCGACATACGTGCTGACGACTGTGAGTCAGGAGACCTACCCCGGTGCAACAGTGACCGTGAACGGGGTGTCTAACGGGCAGCCCAGCGAGGTGCTGGAGGTTGAGGTGCAGCTCGATGTTGGGAGCAACCAGATAGAGATTGTGGTGACGAGTGGGTCCGACTCTTCGATGTTGAACATCTACTACGTGGACGTGACGCGCGTCGCCCAGTACCCCCGCCTCGCTGATCTCATCCCCTCCGAGGGTACCTTGGAACCTGGTTTTTACGAGAACATCCTTGAGTACACCCTCGTCCTAAGCGGAAATGTGGAGGTGTACAACCTGACTGCGATCCTCGCGTCCTATTCGCTGGATGCCGCTATCACGTTTACCAATGTCGCCACTGGGTTGAGCACTGCTGCTGCCGACGGGCAGGCGATCCAGTTTGAGATCGAGGCAGGCGACACGTACACCGTGGAGATCTTGGTTGATGACCTCAACGGTGGGACGGTGACCTATTCGGTGGTTGTGTCGCGGGGACAGCCGGTGTACCTCACGATGCTGCTGTTCTCCACCTATGATAACCGAAGTGAACTGGCCTACACGCCAGACTTTGAATCTCTTGAGTACACTTACACGGGCCTGGTGGTGCCCGCCTCCCAGGAGCGTATTTATGTCTACACCGAGGCCTATCCACTGGATGCCGTGGTGACGATTGATGGGGACTACTCTGCAGCATACAGCACTGATGCCTCCGTGCCGGTGACAGAGGGTACCCACATTCTCACTTTCTTGGTGGAGGCGCAGATAGAGGAAGGCAGCGGGACGGCGACGTATACCGTGGAGTACACCCAGGGGCACTACCCGCTGATCGAGCAGATCTGGGTGTCCGAGGGAGATCTGGTGCCCTCCTTTGGATCCGAAGTCGACGTGTACACCATTTCCCTATCCGACGCGGTGACCTCGCTCGCAACATATGCCATCCCCGAGCGCGAGGAGTACCAGCTGACGCTCGACGGTGTCGTCGTGGCAGCACGGGAGAATTCCACCATCGATGTGCCGGCCGGTGAAGATGTGACCTTCACCTATGTCGTGTCTGACGTTGACACTGGTGTGGCGCACCCGTATGAGGTGACTGTGACCCGGGGACAGATTGCGCTGCTGGTGCAGCTGGTTGTGACTGGCACCCCGGCGGAGCTCTCCCCCGCTTTCAGCTCGAATGTATACCGGTATGACCTGCAGGTAGGCGCGTTTGACAGCACAGTGTGCTTCCAAGCGCAGGGCGATGACAACACCGTGACGCTGTACATCGACGGCTTGGAGGTGGCTGCCATGGAGGAGTACTGTGTTAACGTGCCCTATGGCACATCCACAGTTTTAATCGAGGTGGTCACCGCCGGCGGACTCGTGACCACTTACGTGGTGAGCATATACCGCCCCCAGGTGGCATACCTCACTGGGCTGTGGACTTCTCCGGTGATGTTCACCCCGGAGTTCCAAGCGGAGACTCTGGAGTACTATCTCTACCTCGACTACACAACCACCATCGACGTTGGTGCGGCATGGAACGAGACACAATGCTCCAGCATCAGCGCCACCGTCACTGTTTATGAGGATGGGGTGGCCAATGCCGAACTGACCAATGGGGTGGCGCTGACGGTTGACCTTCCGAGAGGAACATCCTCACTCCAGGTGGAGCTGACCTGCGACGGTGTGACGGTGGCGTATGTCATCTACACCGAGATCGCCACCCCGGATGCCGACTCTCTGTCCACCCTGCAGTCACTCGCTATCGACACCTCCACCACCTCCAGTTTCTCGCCCTCCTTCTCAGAGTCGCAATACAGCTACACCTGCTCCATCCAGTATGGCACCTCAGAAGTGACTGTGCTGTTCGCGGCGTACGATGGCCAAACGGTGACTGTCAATGGCGAGAGTGCAGCCTCGGAAACACCGGGCCAGGTGGTGCTGGCAGTGGCCTCGGACGCGTACGACCTGCTCATCAGCGTGGTGGTGGTCAGCGCCAGCGAGTCCACCGGCCGCAGGCTGCTGCAGACCTCCACATACGAGGTCGCATTGCAGCGCCTCACGCTGGCGGACTATGCGTCGCTGTACCTCCTGGCAGAAACTGAGGACTCCTCGCTGCAGGTGAGCCACCACTCAGGGATGGTGCTATCATTGTATGGTTGTGTTCGGACGGAGTAGGCGGCTGCATCGACGCCGCTTGTGCGCCTTAGAGAGGTCCATGCAGCCTGTACTCTTCCAGGCCCGTTGATGAATGAGGCATGGGTGAGCGCGCATTACCGACGAGGGTGCCACGGAACATAGCAGGGCTCCTTGGATCTAACTGGCGGAGTGGTGGGGTGTGGGTGGGTGCAGGCATCAGCGGAGAGGGTGCCCTGGCACATTGTGCTCAACGAGGACACCTGGGAAGAGATCTTTGGCAGCCCAGCATCCACCGCAGTGGTTGAGTACATTTCCTTTCAGCCGTCCGTGGTGTACCATGACGGGGAGCAGGCAGGGGAATCGGTGGAGACAGTGGAGGCGGTGCCCAATAATGATACGTCATATTCGCCGGGGGCGTACTTCACAAGCACCAGCAGCTTGGTTGGCGAGTTGCGTGTGACGGTGACCATGTTGGATCTCTTCAACGGCGGCGACCCCGAGGTGGTGTCCACCACGCGCACGTACGTGGTGGACTACGCAGACATGCGCATCGGCACCTCAGACTGGTCCTTCCCGCACGCCGAGTACGGCACCGGCACCACCACGCTGCTCACTCTGCAGGGCTACGACCAGTACGGCAACAAGGTGGACGCCGTGGAGCGCAGCATGCCGGTGGAAGATCTTTCAGTGCGCATCTGCGGCCCATACGCCGCCGGCACCGCGGGGGTGCGCTCGGTTAGCGCGGAGGAGTGTGAAGACGGTGCCACGATGCAAGCGCATGAGTTGTCACAAGCCTCCGATGGGGTGTACACTGTCGTCGCGACGTTCTCGGAGGAGGGAGCATACTTTGTGGACGTGTTCGGTGCGTCGGGGGCGAGCGAAGACAATGCGGGCGTGGAGCTCGGAGTTGATCGCCAGCTGGAGCTGGATCCAGAGCTGCCGCATGCTGTGAGCCTGATCACGGTGGTTGTGGATGCAGCGGCGTCCACGCTGACGGGTATCTGCGGCGAGAGCAACGCGTGGAACGAGGGGGCAGTGGACTGCAAGGACGGATCGCACGTGGTGGGCAACATACAGTTCACGGTCACTCTGTATGATACGGATGGGAACGCACTGACCTCCGGTGGCACGGCACTGGTGGTGGCCATGACGGTACCAGAAGAGGCGTACGTAAGCTGGCCTACAGAGGATGACGGGAGCCCAAAGTACTACACGGACAACTATGACGGCACCTACAGCATTGAGTTCGAAGCTACCACGATCGGGGATTACTCCATCAGCGTGCAGGTAGATGGCGAAGACGGCGCATACATTGGTGGTATAGAGTCATACAGCTTTGCAGTTGCAGAGGGCCCAATATCGGAGTACTCCACCGTGGAGGATAGCTCCTACCCCACCCGCCTTGTGGTGGGCGCGGCATCCGAGCTGGACCTCCAGGCGAGGGATGTGTATAGCAATGCACTGAGTGGTAGAAGTGATGCCAGTGCCATCGCCCTGCTGGTGGTGCCTAACTCCACCAACTTCCAGGAGAGCGTCGCAGTGACGGCTAATGGTAATGGGGTGTACACGATAGCGTTTGCTGCTCCTTACGTGGTGGGAGAGTATGACTTTTATGTGCTGGTGAATGACAAGTCCCTGGCGAGCAACAGCGGGGGCTGGGACTTAAGCGTCATCGCTGGGCTGGTGACACTCGACCACGAGGACTGGGTGCCGGAGGATCAGCGCACGCGCATCCAGGAGCCGGTGACCAGCACGCGCGCCGACAACGTGCAGGTGATTGTGTTTGGGTACGACCGGTACGGCAATCTCGCGGATGGGGGCAACTTCAGCGCCTCGTGGGCCAGCGAGAGCACCGGAGCTGTGATGCAGTACTCTCCCGACTCCAGCGCATGGTCCGAGCCCGCCACCGGATACTACTACCACGAGCCGGTTGATCTCGGTGCCGGAGCTTACCTCCTTGAGGTCTTCCTGTATGTGGACCAGGTGGTGGGGGTGCTGGAGCTGACTTTAGATCCGGGGCTGGTTAGTGTGAAGTCGACGTACGATCCGCCGGACTACATCGTCGCCTGGCAGCAGGAGACGGAGTTCACCATCCAGGCCATTGACCGCTACGGTAACTATCTCACCACGGGCGGCGATGCGGCGGCCTTCTCCATGTACATCACGGGCACCATCTCGGGAGGCACCGCGGCGAGAGACCTCAGCGTGGTGGACTACTCGGGTTTGGGCGGCGTGTACCTCGCTCGGTTCACGGCGACCAGAGCAATACGACGAGATCACGCTGACGGTGCTGGTCAACTCCCAGGCCATCGACCAGGGCAGCTCTGCGCACTCGGTGCAGCACAAGCCCGCTCACCTTGCGGAGCTTCCAGCTGTACGACGTGGACGCCGCGATTCCTCACGGCGGGTGACTCGAGGCCCTTCTTTCGCGTCGGAGGTGGTGGACACAGGCCTGACGACCACGGAGCTGAACTACCTGGAGTTCTTCCTGGGCGTCACTGCGCCCAACGGGGATTTCGGGGAGGAGTCGAAGGAGGACACTACGTTCAACGAGCAGCACACCTTACAGTTCACCTCTCCTGGGAACTACACGCCGCCGGGAACCTACACGATGGGGATGTACATCGAGGGGTGGCACGCCTCCGCCAGCCCGTGTCCTTCCTGGTGGTGGCGGCGGCGGATCAGGCTGCGGCCCTATATCCAGGCGCCAGAGAGCTCCGAGGTGAAGGTGGGTGACAATGGCACAGTGCACGTGGTGATGGTGGACGAGTGGGGGAACGCGGTGGAGTCGGGGGGCTATGGCTCCACCAACTCCCTGCAGGTGGGGCGCGCACCCCCCCCCCTTTGTGTCCGGAAAGCCATGGCTGCTGGGCACTCACCTGCCCAGCCGCTCAGGACAGAGGGACGTGCTCGTGCACTGAAGTTTGCCCGGGGTCTGCATCAAGCCTCCCAGCAGTGTGTTGCACATGACAGCGCGTAAGACGAGGGAGGCCAATAGCAGCTGCCCTTGGGGAGGGGCAGAGCAGGCCCTCTCGTGTGCCCCTTGCCGGTGAGGCCACAGCCAGGGATTCAGCGGCAGCATGTGACGAGGTTGGGCGGCCGGCCAGGCTACCTGCTCGCTTGTGGGGAGGCGCAGAATTGGATGGGGTGAGGGTACCTGGCAGGTGTGCTTGTATTCCGTGCACTTGTATTGACGCGCATGGTCGGGGGAGGGAGGGGTGGGGGTGCCTGGCCCGGCAGGTGGTCTACACTAGCGAGTACGGCGAGGCGTACACAGTGCAGCTGAAATTCAACGGGCGGAACACATCGGCCACTGCGCAGCTGTATGTGGCCGGAGACAGCGTGACGGCGCAGGCCTGGGTAGATGGGCAGGAGCTGGCCTCCAGCAGCGGGGAGCCGATTGTGTTCTTGGTTGGGACGGAGGTGTCTGCGGCGTACGTGGACCCCTGGGCTTCCCTGTATGGCAGCCCCTCGGTGCCGGCGGAGGGCTCCGAGCTGAGGACAGAGGCGGGAGTTGTCCAGACGTTTTACGTGCTCATCTACGACACCAACGGCAACCGCGCGACCACCGACACCGATTCTGTAGTCACGGTGAAGTGGATCGGCCCAGAGCTTGGGTCCGCGGTGGGCGTGTGGTCGGAGGAGGAAGTGGCGTACGTGGTGACGTATTCTCTGACCATCACGGGGAACTACAACGTGAGCATTGAGCTGGTGAACGTGTTGGGGGCGAGTGCCGGTTGGTGGTGGGCAAACGAGGTGTACTCGCTCTCCCACGAGGCCACCGAAACCCAGCTCTTGCTGACCACCAACACCACCGCGGGCTACCTGGGCGCCGTCAATGTGCAGCTCAGGGACGAGTATGGGAACAACGTGGAGGAGGTTGGAGACGCACTTGTGGAGGTGATCCTGACGCACGTGGGCGCGGACGGGTATGTCCTGAGGGGCACGTACACCAAGGGGGAGGCGGACTACGGTGTGGTGCTGACGCTATCAGAGTTGGTGGGGGGCGCCCTGGATGGAACATACACCAGCTTGCGCACGGGTGACTTCCTAATCTCGGTGAGTGTGGATGGGAACTTGGTGTCACCGCTGCAGACGGCAGAGGGTGTATCGGACACTGTAACGGTCGGCGCGGATGTGGTGCATGCGCCGCAGTGCTACGTTAACGGGCAGGGCGTGTACAGCGCGGTGGTTGCCGAGGAGACGTCATTCCAGGTCCACGCCTTCGACATCTATGCGAACCCCCGCGACGCCGAGGATGCGCTGGAGGTGGAGTTGTACATTGCCACGGGCTCCGGTAGCCAGGCGTCGGGCATCGACTTCGAGGCGAGCTCGGTCTCGTTTGACCGCGCGACGGGGGTGTATACCGTGACCTATGTTCCACCGTCGTCTGGGGAGCTGCGCGTCAAGGCGTTCATTGGAGAAATCAACGCAACCAGCACGGAACCTGTCCCAGGGACCCCGTTCTACATCACGGTGGAAGCCGGCCCAGCGAGCGCGGCCACGTCGGAGCTTGCGGGCGCTGGGCTCAGTGGCGGCGTGGTTGGGGAGCCAGTGGAGTTCACAATCACTGCGCGAGACGCGCAAGGCAACCTGGTGGGGCAGGGCTATGATGCCTACCTGGTGGCGATCGATGGCGTGGCAGCCACCATCTCCCTGGAGGACGATGACTCCGGGGTGTACAGGGCCACGTACACGTTCCAGGCGGAGGGCAGCGGCGTGCTCGTGGTGACCCTTGATGGCGAGCTGGTGACCACTGGCTGCCCTGTGATTGAAGAGACGGGCTGCACGCTGGTTTCCAAGAGTGAGGCGGGGGCCGTGGATCCTGCGAAGACCACCGCATTTGGGGACGGTCTGTACGGGGGGCCGGCAAATGGCCCGGAGTCTGACCCGGTGGAGAACCCCTCCGGCAGCTTCGTGATCACGCTCGCGGACTCGGACGGCGTGAAGCAGTCTGCCAGCGACCGTGAGATCCGAGTGCTACTCAACAGCTCGGATGAGGGTGTCGCCGTGGTCCAAGGTGAGGGCAGTAATGGTGGGACGTACGAGGTGTTCTATGCGCGGACGACTGCGGCGACTTACGCAATGCAGATCCTCGATGTGACGGATGGAACGCAGGTGGACCTCACGGCGTACTGCATGGCGGACAGCAACGTGCTGGTCTATGCTGCGGAGACCGATGGAGCGACGAGCGAGGTGGCGGCAGTGTCCGACGTAGAGGCGGCGAAGGCTGGGGAGCTGGTGGTGCTGGGGGTGACGGCGCGAGATGTGTGGGGGAATCTGCAGACATATGGGGCGAATTACATTTTCCCGGATGATTTCATCGGGCAGGGCACCATGAGCAGTGCGAGCGCGGTGGAAGCCACGGTGACGAGGTGGGATGACGCGCAGTCCGCGACATCGTACACGCACCGCGTCACATTTGAGCTGTCGTCAGCCGGCCAATGGTCCCTGGCAGCGTCGCTGAGCGGCGTGGAGGCCACCGGGTCACCCATCGAGGCAACCGTGGGGGCGGGGGACGTGGACTCTGCGAGGTGTTCTGCCAGCGGCGAGGGGCTCAACGGGGCTGCGGCGGGTGCTGTGGGCGAGTACGAGATCACCCCGCGTGACATGTATGGCAACCTCGTGGAGGAGACATACCTTGAGTGCGAGGTGCTCTTCGAGGAGGAGGTGACGGGCGCGGGTGATGCCACCACCCTCAGTGGAGAGTGCATTCCCGGGCCTGGGTGCACCGCGGGGAGCGTCGGCCAAGAGTGCCGCTACCAGGTGTCATACAACCTGACTCAGGCCAGGCACTACACCATGCGCGTGCAGCTGTGTCCCGTGGGCACCGCGCTCCCACTGAGCATCGATGAGTGCCCGATCCTGGGCAGCCCTTTCACGAACGTGCCCATCCACGACGCGGGGGTTCCCGAGGATCACGTGAACGCCTTCATGCTGCCGCGGACCAGCGTCTTCAACTTCGATGATACGCAGGCGGAGGTGGAGCGCACTTTCACCATGCATGCGCAGGATGTCTATGGCAACGCTCTGGGGGAGGGCGGGCTCGAGCCAGTGGTGTACTTCCGTCAGCTCCCGGAGGGGGACTCCCCGGGCATCCCGGCGGAGAGCGCCGTGGACAACGCAGACGGCTCGTACACGGTGACCTTCGTCCTCACGGATGGGGGGCTGGACATGCAGTACGAGATGGGCGTGTACCTAGGCCTGGACCTGAGCAACACGGTGACGTTCTTGGTGAGCGTCGCTGCGGCGAATGCGGAAGCTTCCTTCGCGTACGGGGATGCGACGCTCAACGCGGTGGCTGGCGAGGCCATGGTGGGGTACCTGCAATTGGTGAGCTCCGAGGGCGCCTACGTGAACGAGCTGAGTGAGGGCCAGCAGCTCTCAGCGGTGCTGTACCCCTCTGTGACCGGCAACACACCACGGGTGACGCGGAATGCGGACGGGGAGTGGGAGGTGGTGTACACCATCTACCAGGTGCTTTGGTCACCATCGCAGTACGTCCTGACTCTCACGCTGTACACCAATGAAAGCCCAGAAGTGATCTCGGAGCTCCCCCTCTCCGTGTCCCCGAACGTGGTGCTGGCTAACATGTCGTACATTGCGTTGCCGCGCAGCGACCGGTACGGCCGGGTGGGCGACGAGTTCCGCTTCCGAGTGGTGACCCAGGACGCGTACGGCAACGCGGGCGAGTACGACCCTCAGAACCCCGACCTGGCTTGGGGATTCCAGGCAGCCGGGCTGGGGCCGGACGGATGGGAGTACATCCAGGGCCCGGAGGTGGACTACGCATTCGTGGAGACCATTGGGGGCTCGGAGCCTGGGGTCTATGCGCCCTCGTGGCGTGGTACCGTGGCAGCGACGTACCTGCTGAGCGTGTACCTTGCGGGGGAGCTCATTCTCGCCGAGGAGGGCGGCGCCCAGGAGCCCGCCACCTTCTACCTCATCGCCTTCTACGAGCACTACCCTAGCTTCCTGGCCAGTGGCCCGGGCGCGACTGCTGCAGTGGAGGACGGGGTGGCAGAGCAGTTCCTGATCCAGCCCAGGGATCAGTACGGCAATGAGGCGTACGGCACGAGCACGCTGACTGAGAGCCTGGAACAAGGCCTGCACCAGGTGGCGCGGGTGGGTTCCTCGTATCTCAACTACGAGGAGTTCACCCTGCTTGGACAGACCATCTCTTTCGACACGGAGGCGAACCGCTTCGCCATCGCTTTCCTCCCCACACCCGCGGGGATGCTTCACACCGACGTCGTCATCGACGGCGAGCGGATCTATGACAGCCCCTTCCAGGTGGAGATCATGGCAGGGGAGGTGTGGCCGGCGTACTCGGGGGCCTGGGGCCCGGGGCTGCACAGCACCATGGTGGGGCAGGAGACGCAGTTCTACATTGAGGCGCGCGATTCAAACAACAACATCGTTCGCACCGGGGAGCACGCCGGGGAGTTCCTGGTGGTGTTCGACCCGCCGGATGGTATCAAGGAGGGGAGCGTGCAGGTGTATGGCGAGCTGCAGATGGGCCTGTACCTGTACACCTACCAGGCCACCGCGGAGTCCACGTACTCCATCAGCGTGTATTTCTCCGCGTCGAGCAGCCTGGAGGATGCGGAGCACCTCAACCTGAGCCCCCACAGCGGCGTGAAGGCCCGGGCGGAGCCCGCGCCAGTGGCCCCTAGCTTGTGTGAAGCCAGCGGTGCCGGGCTCACCGGGGCGCAGGCTGGGGCTGAGACCTACATCCTGGTGAAGCTGGTGGATGAGTACGGCGGGCTTGTGGCTGCTCCAAGCTCCCTCACCTCAGCACAGGAGTACACCCGCTTCGACATTGTGACTGCGGGTGACGGCCAGGAGGAGCGCTTCGCAGATTCGGAGGCGGTGTACCAGTACTCGGCGGGCCTGCCGGAGAGCGTGGACATCGGGGCCCTGGACAGCGTGGCGGAGGTGGTGCCCGAGGGAAGCTTCATCCTGGCGTACACCCCCACACTTGTGGGCAGTTATGAGATATATGTCATCGTGGAGTATGACCAGGTGCTTGGCACGGAGTGGCCAACAGCGGCTCTGCAGGTGTACGCAGGCCCCACGGACGCCGGTTCAACGAAGGTGTGGTTGAACCAGGCTGGTGAGAGCAGCGCTGTTTTGATCGCGGGAGACGCCGCTGAGCTGCAAGTGGTGCCAATGGATGCCTTTGGCAACCGCCAGGACTACACGCTGCACCGGCCGGACCACTTCGTCGCGAACGTCACGGGGGTCACCCCTGTGGAGGACCCAGCGCTGGCCGAGGCCACATATACTGATGGGTACTTATACTTCACGGCACAGGTGAACATTACGGGCACCGGGACATTCGTCGTGATGGTGGCCCTCAACTCCTCGGAAGGCGTGCTAGAGGATGTGCCCTCGCAGGTGGAGATGATGGTGGAGGCAGCCGCGGCTTCGGGGGAGAAGACAGAGGTGTACGGCTCTGGGCTAACGAAGGCCTACATGGGGGGGGTGTCGGAGGTGCTGGTTAGCCCGAAGGATGCCTTTGACAACCGCCTCACAGATGTGTCCATGTACAATGCGACGATGCACCTCGACTCGTTGACAGACTCACAGTATGACATGCCGGGAAGTGGGGCGGAGTGGCCGATGACCGTGCTCACGGGGCCTTACCCAGAATTCACAATACAATACTCCCCATCGTACACGGGCGACTTCCAGATGGCGGTGAAGTTGTACCACACGGACGGCAGTGTAGTGAACGTGCAGTTACCGAGCTCGCCGCCGACGGTTACTGTGGTGTACGGCGGGGAGGTGGCGCCCTCAAAGAGCTCCGTGGAGGGTGGTGGCATAGACTCCACCGGTGAGGTGTTGGCTGGGTCTCCCGTGACGATGACGGTTACCGCGGTGGATGCGAATGGCAACCCGGTGGGAGAAGGGGGTGCTGCATGGACGGTAGTGATTGAGTCGGCGGACGGTTCCGCGACATCGTTCCGGGCGGATAGTGTGGTGGATAACGGTGACGGCACGTACACGATTACGTACACGCCGTCTGCAGCCGGGAACTTCAAGGTGCTCATCTCCCGCAACGGGGAAACCATCGGAGGGGAGGAGGGCCTGCCCATCACCGTGGAGGTGGGCATGGTGGAAGCTTCCTCATGCGCGGCGTACGGGGAGGGCCTGACCAATGCCACAGCTGGGTCGACGACGAACTTCACCGTGCAGGCACAGGACTCCTCGGGTAACGTGGTGGCCCGCGACAGCGACCAGTTTGTGTACAATATAATTGCTGGTGGTGTGACTGTGATCACCGGGGAGATGTCCCCTGTGGACGGGGAGCTCGGCACATACTTTGCGGAGTGGAGGTACGACACGGCCGGGGACTTCACCTTGGAGATCACAGTGCGGGGCGAGTCATTAGGGACCTGGGCCGGGGTGATAGAGGCGGGGCCGTTCGACGCGGCGCAGAGCTCCGTGGCCGGGGCGGTGGGAGAAGCCCAGGCCGGGGTGGTGCAGGAGCTGGTGGTGCATGCCGAGGACTCGTTTGGAAACGGGCTGTCGGGCGCGGAGAAGGTGTTTGTGATCACCCTGAGCTTGGCGGAGACGGGCGAGAAGGTGTCGTCCTCCACGGCTCAGCCTAATGCGGACGCCACCGGCAGCTACAAGGGCACCTATGCCTCCACCATCGCCGGAGTGCATGAGCTCCTGGTGACATACGAGGGCGGGCAAACGCGTCACCTGGCGCAGAGTGAGGGGGATGCGACAGTTGTGCTGCAAATGCAGCTGACAGTGGCGCCGGCAACAGCGAATGCCGCTCAGAGCTCCCCTCTGGTGTTCCCGCCGGACCCTAGCTGGCGGGCCAGAGAGGAGGGGCGCTTCGAGCTGGTGGTGCGCGACGAGTACAGCAATGTACGCAATGCGAGTGATGATGTCCGCGAGCTGCAGGTGACTTTGGGAACGGCTTCAAACGGAACGCTCGTAGTGTCTGGGGCGCAGGTTTCTGTGGAGGACACCGCAGATGGCAGTTGGGTGTACGTGATTGTGTTTGAGCCGCAGCAGGCGGGTACGGCGTTTGTGCAGCTGGAGCTCGGCGGGGAGGCACTGCTGGACCCGGAGACCAGGCACCCTTACTCCGAGCCTGTCGCGTCCGCGCCGACGAGCGCAGCGCATACGACGTACAGCGGCAGTGGCGTGGAGGCTGGCGCGTACGCAGGGACGACGGCCACCTTCACCGTGCAGCTACGCGATGAGCTGGGCAATCCGGTGGATGCAGAGCTGGAGGAAGACAGCGAGTTGACGGTGGTGTTCACCCCCGCGGAGGGAAGTAGCGTGGAGTTTGAGTATGAGGTGACGTACGTTGGCAACGGGCAGTACGTGGTGTCGTACACCCCCACGAGCACGGACGGCGCGGATGAGGGTCCCTGGGGCTTCAGCATCGCCGTGGCCATCGATGCCGAGCCGGTGGGCACCGCCGCGGGTGCCACGGGAACCGAAACCGTGCAAGCCTACAGCCCCAGCAATCCGGCTGAGTTGTCGGTGAGCCAATCACGGATGGTGGCGTGGGCGGAGGGGCAGCCCGGGGAGGAGCTGTCGAGCCCAGTGGAGCGGGGCGCTGTGGCGGGGGAGTCCTGGCGATGCTTCGTTCAGCTGAGGGATGTGAACGGGGTGGACTACCCGGAGATTCCGTCTGGCACGACCCTCACGGTGACCGGCGCAGGGGTCCCAGCGAATCTAGTCACCTACGTGGACGGCCTCGGGTCCGGCAGGTGGGAGGTGGAGGTGGAGAAACCCTCGGTGGCGGGTAGCCTGGTGTTGTATGCCTCGATCGCCAAAACGGATGGGGCGGAGGCAGAGGCGGTGGGCAACAGCCCGGTGGAGGTGGTGGTGCACTCCGCAGCGGCGAGCGCGGAGGTCTCCTCGCTGGGCACTGGGGAGGGCCTGGTATCCGGGACGGCTGGGGTCCGGGCCAGCTTCACCATCCTCGCCTACGATGAATTCAGCAACGAGGCGGAATACTCGGATGTGGAGGGCGCCGAGCCCTTCATCGTGGTTCTGTCATTCGCAGGCACCTCGGAGGTAGTTTACGGCACAGTGACCAAGGCCCCCGGGGATGAGCACACCTACGAGGCTGTGTACACGTCGATGCTCGCGGGAGACGCCACGCTGAGCGTGACGCTCGATGGCGCGCTGGTAGGGTCGCGTAACCTGACCCTGGACAACGGTGTTCTGGATCTCTACCTCGCGAGCCTGGAGGTGGACCCGGAGATGGTGGCGAGCGCGCTGTCGGTAGACAAGAGGCACCAGCTGGAGGTGCAGGCGCGGGACTTGTACGGCAACCAGCACGTGGACCCAGAGCTGCAGTTCAATCTGCTGGTGGACCCTTCGAGGGATCTGTCGGCAGCAGGGGTACAGGGCATCTATGGCGTGGTGACTTTCGCCGAGTTGAGTTACCTTGGGGATTTCTTTGGGGAGGTGGCAGGCGACTACACCGTGTTGGTAAAGGAGCTGACTCAGGGCAAGAATGGGCTGGTGGAGGGGCCCGGAACCCCTCTCAATGTGGTGTTTGCAGCGGGTGCTGTCGACGCTGAGCGCAGCACTGTGACAGGGGAGTGCGCCACCTCGCGCGCTGCATCCGGTGCGGCGTGTGACCTGGCGGTGCACGTTTGCGACCGGTACGGCAATGCCCTGACGCTGTATGCCGGGGATGCCCCAGAGGTAAGAGTTGAGGGCACACTGCTAGATGGGTATGATGGGCCGAACACCACGGAGGCCACCGACGTGTCACAGCGGACCGATTCGGAAGGGACAGTGGTGTACAACATGACGCTGGTGATGAGCCAGCCAGGGGAGTACGATCTGAGTGTGATGCTGGAGGGATCGGAGGTGACTGGCACCGTGGTGGTGGTGGCAGTGCTGCCTGCCGCTGCCCCTGTGGTGATGGAGTGCATGCTGGACGACACTCTCGGGCGCGTGTGGATCAGCTTTGATCAGGCGACCGACGAGGGGCAGCTCCAGAGCCCGTTTGACTGCTCGAGCGTGTTGCAGGCGGGCTCGGTGACGCTCCTGGGGGCTGACGCCTACTGCGCCTGGGAGTACCGCAGCGCGGCGGATGAGTATTCCTCGCTGGCAGTGTACATGGGCTTTGGCGCGAATCTGACGGTGGAGACCGCATACACAAGCGCTAGCCGCCTCTTTTTTGTGGACGGGATTGTGCGGAACGCGCTGCGCAACTCGTACGGGGTGTCGGGCACCGGGGGACATGTCGTGCAAGTCCCACCGTCACCCACCCCGGTAGTTGCATCACTAGTGGCCCCCAGCGTGATCGGGGTATGCGATGGATTCACCCTCGACGCAAGCGGGTCAGTCGGCGATGGCGGGCGCGCCCTCAAGTACTATTTCAGCGTTCTGAGCCATGACGACACCACGCGGTGCGCCGCGAAGCTCAGCTTGGACGAGGAGAACCTGGCGAGCGCGGTTCTGTTGGAGCCCTCGGACATGGAAGGCGGGGCGAGCTACACTTTCAAGGTTGTGGTAATCAACTGGGTGGGGGTGGAAGCAGCGGCGGAGACCACGGTGTCGGTGTCCTCGATTCCTGTGCTACAAGTTGACATCCAGGGTGCCCCCTACACGACCACCAAGTCCTCCCAGCAGGTGTCGCTGTTCGGGCTGGCCACGCACCCGAGCTACGACTGCGTGGAGAACAGTGAAACCACCCTCTCGGTGCTGTACCAGTGGCGACAGCTGTCAGGCGCCACGTCGGTGAGCTTCACAGTTGACCCAATGTTCTCCACCAGTGCCAGTGGCAATTTCGTCATCGCCCCAGGCACGATGCTCATTGGCGAGAACTACACCTTCCGTGTCACCGCCTACATGGAGGACCAGTCCACTGAGCCTGCATCCGCGGACATCATCGTCTTCATCGAGTCGGAGGCCATCGTGGTGGACGGGGCGCTGGGAGCTGACCGCACCCACCGCTCTGACGAGGACCTCGCGCTAGAGGCTAATCCGTCGGATCCGGCAAATGCGATCGACCGGTATGGCAACCCCACTGCGTGGAGCTATGCCTGGAGCTGCGTGGGGGCGTGCCCCGTGGATGACGCAACGGGGGAGTATGACACCACGGGATCAACGTGCACCCCGTGCTTTGACGACAGCGCCTCCGTCAACGCACTGCTGCAGAACGCCGCGCGTGTGACGGTGGCCTCCGGGGCGATGGTGGCCGGCACGGTGTACCTATTCGAGTGCGCTATCAGCAAGGAGCCGCTGGATGATGACCGCCAGAATGTGGTGTCCAGCGTGGCGGTGGAGGTTTTGGATCCTGACACCGGGCTGACCGTGGCCGTGGAGGTGGAGGGGGTGGCGGACGCCTCGCTGTCACCAGGGGAGGGCGTCACTCTGGCGGCCTCGGTGAAGGGCGCGGCGGCACCCACGTATGCGTGGTCGCTGGTGGAGGGCCCGGCATTGGACCTGGCGGAGATTGTGGTGGTACAGTATGGCGAGACTTTGCTGACCGAAGCTCGGCTCTCATTGGATGGCAGCAAGCTTGTTGCGGGCCAGCAGTACACGCTCCGCTGTGATGCGAGTGAGGAGCAGCGCAGTGGGTACGCAATGCTGACGCTGCGCGTGAGCAGCGGGCCCTATGCCGGGGATGTGCTGGTGTACTACCTCCCGGAGAATGGGACGGACACGTTGGCATGGATCGAGGTGTCAGGACTCGCGGGTATGATGGATGCTGATGGCGATGGGATGAGCGATACGGTGTCAGAGGATTTCATAGCGCTTACGTCGAAATTCACAGTGGAGGCGACAGGATGGGCAGCGGAGGATCTCCCGCTGTCGTACAGCTACATGTACTCGGTGGCCTCCACGGATGGATACCTTGCCCCGAGGACGTCGGACTGCCGCTATGAGACGCGGCTGCCGTCCGGGGAGGAGGTGCAGGGAGGGCCGGCGGAGGTGTATGTTTTGGAGGTGAAGGTAACGGTGACTGATGCACGGGGCGCCAGCGTGGAGAAGCTCTATCCCCTTAAATTGGATGTGGACCCCCTGAACACGGCGCAGGCGTCGAGCTCGCGGCGACACCTTGCTCAGACAACGACGGAGGGGCTGACACTGGAAGACCTCACGGCGGGCCAGGCAGCAAGGATTGCGAAGGAATTAGTGTTTGACGAGGCGGCAGGGCGGCAGGACGTGAACACGATGACACTCTTCCTGGACATCTGGGGGCAGTTCTTCGGGCGATTCGGGCAGACCTACTACGCTCACGGGGCATGCGAGCTTGCGGATCAGGAGGTGACCGCGCTGAAGACGGAGCTGATCGAGGCGGTGATCGCGCAGGATCTTTTATGCGTGTTGACCACGGAGTGGGTGCAGATGTCGATTTGCGCGATAAGTCACGTCACAGCGGACCCTGGAGAGCTCACGGCAGAGACGCAGGCAATGGTGCTCACCATGGCGCGCCACAGCAAGCTCATCCCGGTGTTAGAGAACTACTACATGTACAACCTCGGGTACGCCACAGAGCAGGTGGTGCTGGGCAACTCCGGGCAATGCTTCGCCGATCTGATCAACGACCTGCTACGTTCCACGGAGGCGCGCTGCAACGGCACAGATATGCTGGCGGAGCGCAACCAGACGCGCATGGATGAGCTGTACGACACAGTAGAGGATCTTGGGGTGTCCATGGCACAGCAGCTTGTGGCGGGGGCCACTGCAGATGAACTGACGGGGCAGTACGTCACCCTCGCCGCGCAGCGAAGCACGCGGCGGCAGGCCAACTCCGATCTGGACCAAAACACGCGAAGAAGTGACGTTGAGGGCACGCTGATGAGCGATGGCTCTGAGCTGTTCAACTTTTTGGCGGATGTCACCACTGAGGCGGCGTGTACGGAGGATACCGATGTGGTGTGCGGAGACGCATTAGGGGCGGGGGATCTTTTCGATGCTGTGTACTACTCGTACCACACATCGGATGACACATCGGCTCTCGATTTCATAGACCCGCTACCGGCGGTTGCTCAAGAGGACAGCCGGCGGTATGGCGAAATTGCCGGGCTCTTCCTGGAGTACCTGAACTTGACCGAGTACGCGGCCCTGCTGGAGGCGAGCGAGAAGGAGGGCAGCACTCACTCCACCCTCTATGCTCATGGGCAGCGCCTCACTGCTGAGGCCACGATCGACTTGCGGGACGTCGTGACGCCGGAGGGTTCCTCCGCAAGCATGACGGCCGGGGTGCGGTATTGGGATAGCCTCGAGTGGACAAGAGAGGGAGTGCAAGACCTGGACGAGGGTTCTCTGAAGGCAGTGGTGGCGAATATCCAGCCGGCGGTTGCGTTCAGTCCGTATCTGGAAGAGGCGCCCTCGCCGCCGCCGATCCCCCCGATCCCATCACCCCCACAAATCATCGAGCCCGTGCTGCTATCGCCGCCGCCACCCATTGCACTGGAGTCCACACAGCGCGAGCTCACTGTCGGCATCGTGATCGCACCTGTTGTGGCAGGAGTGTCACTGTGCAGCTACATCATCTTTGTGTTTTACCGCCGCCGACGCGCGATCCAAGAAATGCATATCGATGAGGGCACCTCTGGGGATGCCAGCCCTGCTCGCATCACCGCACAGCCGCGAGAGGCAGAAACAGAAACGGGAACGCCCCGCAACCGCGTATAAATTAGAGATGCTTCGGTGAACAGTTTCCCCTCGGGCAGGAGCTCTGTGTGGGGTTACGGAGGCACACGCACCGCCGCAGATTTACAGCCCTCCAGAAAGATGCGAATGAATCAGTAGTGATGATGACTGGGCATCCCCAACATGTGCCCAATTGGGTACATGGATTGGCCCGCCACATAGGGCGCATACGGGTGCAGCGTGGGGTATCGCATGCTAGCACGAGTCTGCAACGTGTAATGATGATGATGGCAAGAGATGGATTGTGCATCTACCTAGCTTGGTCTGTGACGAGCAGCAAAAGCATTAGTTCTAGAGAGAAACATTAGACAGAACACACTAGATGAAAATTCCCACCCGCAAAGCGTTGGGAGTCCAGCAAAACAAGACGTGGATTTTGATATGGCAGCCACCACGTAGCAAAGGGGACCCACCAACAGAAAATGGCTGCGGAGAGTGAAATGGAAACATGCAGCAATGAAAGCGGCGAATTGAATTGAAGGAAGTACCCGGTGATTGAAGATTGTCAAACTGTTGGGGAAATAATCATAGAATGTAAGATTGTTGTTCATATACATATTAGAACTCTTTACTCAGATATTCTTTAGTCAAATGTTAGGTGTGTCGATCTTGCTTCTGATGTGCGGAGCATATGTAAACAGCGAACTGCTACACACATGGCTGGCTCTGTGCGATATGTATGTTGTCCAATTAAAATCTAACGGTGTTGTACAGATTATGCACCCAGGAAAAAATCAGCTTAAATACATATCCAGGGAACTCGTTCCTTACATGAGAGCACCCCATGTCCGTGAAAATATCAGCAGCGAACTACTATTAGGGAGATTTATGTACATGTACCGTTGTGGGGCCCGATGGGAGAGTCGGGAGAGTGGATTTCAAGTGGGTGCTGTGATAGAATTAGGTGACAAGCCCTCATTCAACCCCCCCCCCCCTTCCCGCTCATATCAGTCGGTGCCCCCCTCCCAGACGCCTTCCCATTCGTCTCAGACCCGGGGGATGAAACGAACCAAGTGTGTTTATTTAGTACCAACCCGACAAAAAATTACTGTATCAATACTATATTGATGTACATATAGCAAACTATATTCAAATAACTTGATAACTTTTGATAAATACGGGACAGAAATAATTTTTGACATGACCTCTCCTGACTTTTTAGAATAATTCCGCGTTCTTCGCGTGATAATATTCGCTGACATTCATTTCACTCTGTTCGAAAGAGTCACAATTCCGTTCTTCAGATTCGAACCGGTATATAAAACGCTTATATACGTGACGGCAGGGTTCCTCTTGCTCGGACAATACTATCAGCTATTCACACAACAGAAATCATGCAGGGCAAAATCATAATGATAATACAAATTTGCAGCAGCACATTTATAGTTCCAATACCGCTTGTCAAACTTTTCTATTCTATAACCTGATACTAAACGGGTTCTAAAAGAGCAAATCCCTATCGCATCTCAACAAGCAAAATGAACGTGTCCCAAAGGACATCACGAATTCTTGTGCCACGCAGACCACGCAAACTGCGAGTGCTAAATATCTTTTTTTTGGCGAGCAGAAGATCCCGTAGTACCTGCGAACATTTACTGAAACTGTCAGCCGGTGGAAAAGAAGCAGCATCGCTGACTGTTTCACATAAGTTGAGAAGAGAAGGAGCATGGCGAAAAGCCTAAGTGATCTAAATCCTAAACGGAAAATAGCATGGCCAACTAAGACCGAGGAAGATCCCGCCAGGGCAAGCCCCAGACGCGCTGCTACCCGGTTCAAGATAAACGGCGCTTCCCATTTCAAGATGGACCGCGCTGCTGCCCAGATCAAGATAAAGCACAGGAGAATTACCACGACCTTCGTAGCACAAGATCCTGAGATCGGGCACCATAAACATGTGGGACGTAACGAATCTTGTGGGAAACGAAAGCAACAGGAATTAAAAACATAACCAAGAAGCTGAGAACATAGTTCGCGAAAAATCAGCGCGCCCTGCACCTCCACCAAAAGAACCCAGCAGCCGGCGCATAACCACCTGCACCAAAAGATCCCAGCAGCCGGCGCATACCAAAGCGATCGGCAAAAACGTTATTCCCTCAATTCGACCAGACCCTGCTGGCCGCCGTAATACAAAACTAATGAACTTCAAATTATGGTGTACAATATGTTTGAAAATCGAACGCTAGCGGAATCGTTTCATCGCCCAACCAATCAAATTCTAGATCGCAAATATCATCGTATCGATCGATCGATGGCCCACGGTTTCCATTGGCTAACAAAAACTAAACATCTTGCGAGGTGGCACATTCGTTATTGTCAGAAACGTTATCTTTCTGGTCCCACTTTCGTTTGACGACGAGTCATGCATGACGTCATCCTATGTCACCTTAAAGATCATCACCATCATCCACACCCAAAAATCGTCATTCTTCGTCATCCACAAAGACCTCTGGCCTCGGTTTCCAGCCTGCGAAAAAGGCAGCATCAAAAAAGTTATCAAATCTGAAAACGAAAATAATCCATAACTTTTTCAATTTTTACTTTTTCGACATGATACTTTGCATATCAAGTTTTATGCATAAAACTCACACCTCGCCCAATTTACACCACTTAACAATCATCAAAACTCCCAAACCCACCGCGCGCGAATGTCATAAAAATACCGAAAACTTGTTGTGGGACATATAGATATATATATATATATATTCTTATTAATTTCACAAGTCAGACATTGCCAATTTCAATATGCATTGTCAAGGCGACGGTATAATTAACTTCAATATGACGTCAAACCCAAATAAAATGAAAATTCAATTATTTGACGGTTTACCAATAGTTATAGGAGATGCAAATATACCACCGACATCCGATATAACGTCACAATATGGGTTGTACATTTTCAAAGAAAATACGAATGACGAATACGGGCAAGTTTGTATGAAACTAAACTATGTAACAAACGCCGGCTTCTCATGGTACCGGAGCCGGGTTTGTCCAGCTAGTGACAGGCGTGACAGTTATGACGAGTATGACAGACCTCGCGCGGGATGACTGCTCGAGAGAAACAGACTTGGTGAAGAAGATATGGTCATTGCCAGATGACCACGAAGTGATCAGAAGATATGACAGTTACAATGTTGCCACTGACGTGTCAGTCAGAAGATGGGGAACGGTAACATTATTAAAGCTGGCATAGAATAGTGACTTTCTATTGGCAAATGAAGATTTCAGGGCGGAAGCCTGTTACAGTTTTTGCAGATGTGACAATGACTTGAGATATAAGTAAGCTCTGACCGCAGGTCAGGACTAGTGGACTCATTATTGTTTTGCCTTCGCAAGTGCTAGGTGGCTGGTCGCGTGCCAAGTGCTAGACCGCTAAGACAGCTCTGCTCACAGTTTTGTACAATAATTCGTACTTTTGGTTATTTTGTTGATCTTTTGATGAATATGTTATACTGCTGTTTTTATCTTTTTACAAAACAATAATGTCCTGCGCGGAGCGGCTTTTTATTTCGATACGAATTCAGAAGTGAGAGGCTCTTTGGCGACAAGTAGACAGCGGTTGAGAACAGCGGATTCGGGAGACGGGCGACTCCAGGGACACCCTTGGTGTACTGGCGGACCCTTTTTCCTTTTTATATTTGGCGGTGCTTACACGGAAAAGGCTCCTAGTGGCGGCGGCAGCGAATCAGCAGTGAATTACTACCTTGATGAGTGGTTTCTTATCCTGTGATATCTCTGGCCTGACCACCTTGTCTGACAGTGAATCCAGGGACACCCATGGTGTACTGGCCTAACTTTAAGCAGGTGTGTCACTAGAAGTTAATTAGCAGCGGCATCAGCCTGGACAGTGGCGGCGGCAGCGAATCGGCAGTGAATTACTACCTTAATGAGTGGTTTCTTATCCTGTGATATCTCTAGCCTGACCACCTTGTCTGACAGTGAATCCAGGGACACCCATGGTGTACTGGCCTAGCTCTAAGCAGGTGTGTCACTAGAAGGTAATTAGCAGCGGCATCAGCCTGGAAGGCAGCGAGTGAGTCAACTCTACATATTATGTATACAGCAAGGACTGCTCTGGCAACGGTGTCTAGTGAATCCAGGGGTACTCTGTACACTGGCTCAGCTTAGAACACCGTTGGTTATCTTGGAAATACCTGTGGAATAGCGTTTGACACTTAGTTTATCTGTTCTCTTACGGCTCTTGGCAACTTGTGACTTGCGGTGAGGCACTTATGACACCTTTCACCTTCTTGATGAGCATCGGCTTCGCGAATCCAGGGGTGCTCAGCACACTGGCTTAGCTTGAGCCCTGCATAGTGACTTTTACTCCTGGTTATCTTGGTTAGCAACGAGCCTTCATGACAACTGTTGGGCTCTTGATGAGCAGTGGCTTCGCGAATCCAGGGGTGCTCAGCACACTGGCTTAGCTTGAGCTCTGCGTAGTGACTTTTGCTCCTGGTATCTTGGCTAGCAACGAGCTCTTATGACAACTTCTGTGCTCCTGATGAGCAGTGGCTTCGCGAATCCAGGGGTGCTCAGCACACTGGCTTAGCCTCAGACCCTTTTGTACGGATATCCTGCATTCACCGCTGATTTGGAGTATCAAGGCATGAAAGCACCTTTTTTTTGTCGCGAGGTGTATTTTTTCTGTCGTGTCGCAAACAGATCCGATTATACTCAACATTATACACCGACGGTTCGCAGCTTTTTCAAAAAGAAACTGCAAGGTCCTGCGTTTCCCTTATAGGAGCGAAACAGGTTTTCCTGGAAAAAGTGACATCGACATACACGATACTACCAGAACTGTCCACCTTGGGGCCCTTTTTTACGGAAACAGTGTGATTTCCCCGACA
>LGRX02010061.1:39573-96609 GCA_001247695.2 Cymbomonas tetramitiformis | reverse complement strand
CTGCTCTAGCACAATGCTAGCTCATATACCAGATGTCTCCCATCGCATAGATGGTACCGCCATTGGGTTGTGAACCCGAGACATTGGTTGAACGACCAGTATAGGCAGAACGAATGATGCGTTCGCCCTAATATACTGCGCATGCTTGTTCCGCACATGCTAGAAGCGAAGATGATTTCTTGTTTGTACTTCAAGATTGTATCTTGCTTCGCCATCTTCGAGTTCGACGTACGAACTCTCGATGACAGGTATCATTCAAGTCTTTCCTTGAATAATGACAGATGATGTGACTTATCATCTCGATGACATGTACAGTCATAGTCGACCGTACTGACGACTGTCTGACGACTGCCTGACGACTGTCTGTCATTATAATATATGACATGACTCGACATGACATGGTATGACATGGTATGACACGTATGACACGTATGACATGTATGACACATGTGTCACCGGTCATAACCCTGACAGATCTCCCCTCTTAAAAGAGTTGTGACCTCACAATGGGCATACCTTTGTATATGTCTTTGATGTCTTTGTTGTTGTTGCTTCTTGCTGGTACCAGTCTTCTTACACCGATTTGAGGCGTCCCTCATGGTGTTTTAGGTTATTGGGGGGAACTGAGTCCACTTTAGTCCCTCACCTTAGGCATTAGCCTTACAGTTCTTAGGATGTAGCCCCCTTTGAATTGCGTATCGTATTGCAGAGTGACGATTCAAGGTTCAATGAATTGCGTTTCGTGATACAGATTGACGCTGGATTACTGATTGATCCACACGTATCGTGCGTCAGAGTGACGATTCAAAGTATCCGAGGTATACGTTACGGATTATTTGCGCTAGCCGTCGTCGCTTTTGCGAACGATGATCCCACGATTTAACGATTTATAATCGCATGATTCTCGGCCTGATATAGTGCACCCAACCCTTCCTCCCCTCCTTAAGCTACTTTGGAGGATCATAGGCGGCAACGGGGAGCCCGTGTTTGTTTCCGGAGTTATTTCACCGGGGGCTTGTTTTAATGCAAACGGAGAAGGCCGTGCTTACGAGATATCGGAGGGTCTTTATAAGTCCACTTTAAATCCTCACCCGTCTGCCAAACTCCTTATGTTTTTGTCCAGTACGCACGCTTTGACGAACATTTCATAGGGTGGATTCGCCACGTACTAATGTGAAATTTGTTTTAGTTATGTGTGTCAAGCATAACTCAGGATCACAACTCCGTCTACCTCAGTCGATATCTCCGGTAGCTTCGGATGACTGGCCACAGAATCCGATGACAAACCACGGTCTTGGCAAAGGTAGCATTAGCAGTTTTTCACAGATATTGGTACCCGCATATGCGTATCTGTGTAAGGGTATGGTTTATACAAGGCTCACTACACCTTAGCAAGGAAGGACCAATTCCTGCTCCTGTCATATCAATTTGATGCAGGGTAAAAATGTTAGGGATATAACCCTGCAGTTCTCGGGATGCTGCCCTGCAGTTTTTGGGATGCAGCCCTGCAGTTTTTGGGATGCAGCCCTGCAGTTCTTGGGATGCAGCCCTGATTATATACGACCGATCGACGAAAACCTCTTGGGTACATGTTTCCACGGCCTGATTATTATTAGGTCGGCAATTATTGGCAAAAGTCATCGGCTATCAGCTTTTGACTCAGAAGCCACAATGTTATAGAAGCTGCGACCTATTGTGACCATATGCGGTAGTTATGCCTTCAGCATACGTAGACAATATGATTATATGGAACTTATAATCCCACTTAAGTTGCATCATGATAAATTTATCCAGGTGTTAACAAGTGTTCAGGATTTGATAAGGGGTTGACGCCCCACAGGCCAAAGGTCACTGTCTCATAAGGCTCGCCTCAAGTGTGCGGCTTTGAGGATCAGCGTCCCAGCGAGGCACAGGCTTGATGCTTCCTTGATCCTGGTGGAGCTGGAAATGAGAATGCTCAAGATATCCGAAGACAGGAAGGCTTTTTGTTGGCCAGAGTTGCTGTCTAGATGCTTAACCTCGATGGGATGGCATTCGGATACAAACTGTGCAACCATGCATGTGACTTATGCATTGGTGTATGGCTTTAATGAATTGTCTATTGTCATGAACCTGGAAGGAATGGCGGGCAAGTAGCTAGAGTGGCGGATATTACTCACTCGGCTTTGTTGTTATGGAATTCGATGCCTGATGGCACAACTGGCAATCCTTTGCTCAGATGCTTTCCTTAAGACATTGGCAACAACTTGTGTGCCAGCTTCTCTAGATTTGGGGAGAAACCATGGATCAACAATTCATCAATCAAAACACATGTTACCAAGGTTGATTCAACGAATCCTTCAACTCTTGAATTTCGACAATCAGCACCCCAGGCTGTTCACGTCAAAGTGATGGTCGTAAGCTTACAATATAGCTTATTCGCATTTGAAAAACCATCGTTCTCCTATGTCAGTACCCTTCATATAATATGACAGAGCATGTGAATATGCATCTATGATTTCTTCACAATGAACTTTATGTGTCAGTAAGTCAAATAAGACTTCATTTGATGCTTCAATCGGCATGATGTACCGTCGTCAAACTTTATGACTGCTATGCACAGATGCTGGAACTTTTCATAAGATTTTTGATCTTTCTAGCAAAATTGCAATGATGTAAAATCAATTTGTAGCAGCTGTATGAGGATGAATGAATCTATACTCCTTCCTCCCCTTACTTATTTAAAAAGAGGTGTATCAAACCAATCAGATGGTGATGGAGAATGCTATTCAATCATTATGTTATGTGAAAATGGTTTGATAGAAAATCAAACTGAGATCACTCATCGAATGCTTTCGAGGTAACAATGTCAATATGCACATCGATTCTCTCTACGTCATACCGGCAATATGCCCGACGTTTTTGAATGTGGCAAATGCCAGATGATGTCAAATGTCCAATGTCAATTGACTATGATTCAATATGCAGTCATTGGGTTGCAGCCCATATACATTGTTAGTTTAGGGTCACTGTAGTGTGCCCAACTTAGACAATATTTCTGGATAATGATTGTCATAATGAACAATGAAATCAGTGATGGTACAGAAGTTGACTTTGGTATCGAAGCTAATGGAGAGTCAATCAAGAAGTGTCTGTAATGACAACAACTTAGTACAAGCTGCATTTTCGTACTTGATGAATGGCTGGTATGTCATTTCATTATGATTTGGAATATGGCATTGCCTAGTGATATGTGTATATTCTTCAGTACATGATCACTTATCTCAATGGTGCCCATTTTATTTTTGGGCAAACACTATTCAGAGACTTGTTATGGTAAAGAAGTATGAATGATGAATGTGTCATTTCAATCCGATAGAATTGTGACTTGTTGATGACTATAATATTTCTGTCACTTTCCAGAATGAGGATGAACTGCGCTTGGAAACCGTATGCAGATTGCGGGTTCAAGTCCCGACATGGTTTTTCCAAGACTTCGTGGCCTAATGGACGAGGCAACAAATTTCTAAACATTCCAGAATGAGCTTTCAAAGAGTCTTTATTCCTCAATGAAGCATGCTTGTCTTATGTGCCAAAATGATATGAAACCACAAGTATGGTGTCAATCTATATGTGGATGGTTTATACCATTGTATGCTATTCCACAAATAAATAGTGATGTCAGAATAAAACTTTGGACAATTGCAACTTAGTACAAACCCGAGTGCATTCAAGTCCATTTGTATGCTCAGAATCTGAATCTAATGTACTTTCTATATGCACAGGATAGAACATATTTTCTATGCGATTCTGAATTCAGGAACTAGAGTCAATGTAAAACTCTTTTCCTATTTCAGACGATGAAACCTTTATTCCCTTAGGTGCAATACCTTGTCTTTAGGTGCAATACCTTATTGTAAGGAATTTATTTCAATACAAGTTTCAATCGATTTTCTCAAATCTGTCACTTTTATGATGATCAGATTGGTCAACTTTACAGCATAACCACTTCCCCTCGCTGAAGGAGATGACTCCCATCATAGGGCGGTATATTGGCTGTTTTCATATGACACATGGAAAACATGAATAACTCTTGGAGAATTTCGGGATAAACATCCTGAATTGGCTGTGCTTGATTGCTCTATGCCCAAGAATGACCGAAGAGATTGCTTGCCATCTTTTAGCCATGTGGCGTGGAGGCTGCTTAACAACGGTTGGGTCATAGACTGTATAGCTATGTTAGCTATGTTGGAGGCTGAATAGCCATGATTGCACAGATTCTGTCCTCCATGAAGAATAGACCTTTGAGATATGGTGTCCGATGAATCAATACTTTTGACAACAACTCAACCTTTAGGTATGATGAAGAGCTGATGATCTTTGCTGCAATGCAATTGTTTGATGTGTACCACTGAAATGCTTTGTGATATAATAATCTCACTGCATAGGCTTTGTTCAATGGCGGTATGATCAGATATGTAATGGTCCATGAAGACAAGATGGTTGGTATGGCTCATTCAGCAGGCATGATTACCTCAAAGAGATGCCAATACACGGATACATTTCAAGACATAAGGGCAATAGGCTTATTATGTAGCCTTCAAAGGCAGCTAGCATTTATGCTGCATTGGTCAGCTCAGTGGCTTTGACCTTTCTAGGTGTTGTACTCAGGCCGTAGCCTGCATATTGCATTGAGTAATCTTGACACCTTTAATGATCCAATCAGATGAATATCAAGAATGGTTGCCCTTTTCAATGATCATCGGTGGCAGAGGCTATGGTGCTTGCACCGAGTCAATATACAATTCTAGTCTGGATACATGCTAGATTAGAGGTATACAATGTCTAGGTCTTCAAAATCAAGCTCATATGTATGTCATGGCTGATGACCTTAGAAATGTTTGATACATAAATGTGTCAACTTCATGGAGTTCTGCATGGTTTGACTGTATATAGTCAGGCTTACCAAAACAAAAACAATGATGCAACTTACTTTATTTTATTATTTGTCTTTATTATTTATTTGGGTTTTAGTTGTATTTTTAGCTTATCATCTTCCCCCCTCAAGGAAGTGTATTGCTAGGCGGTTGTCAGGCGCCGTTTAAATACAACAGAGGTCCGACCTCTATGTGATGACGTGGAAGCTTTCTATGAAGCTGGATAGCAGTTCTCGGGTTGCAGCCCATTGCACCAAAGGTGCATTGCAGTTATTGGGATGCAGCCCGAATCCACGTCATCAGCGTGGGTCATACGTATAGTGCCCAAGCATGTGTTGTATATATACAACACTACCCTCCAGCGGCGAAGTGGTTTGCTATTACCAACATCGTATGCTGTGGGATATCAGATATATGGTCAGAGAGCATGGTAACATATGTACCATGTTTGTCAATATCGGAGAGACTGTGTCTTCTTTAAAATCCTTTGACTATATGTATAATGGTGTTGTACTGGTGTCACACCTTCTCTCTGAGTGATTTATTGATTTTAGATGTGATGTCGTGGCAGTCAACCTTGTCCGCTTGTACCGGAGGTTGTATGAATTGTGTCCACGTCATTGGCACGAGTCATATTGTGTCCATGCATACGCGATCTCAGCGCAGGTCACAATACAGTGCCCGAGCATACGCGATTTTAGCGCAGGTCACTCACATTGTGCCTCTTTTATTACATCTGAGAATATCTGTTACTCATCTTTGTGAGTCTAGACAGCATTGTGCTGATTGCAATGCTTTCTCTGGTGACTTATATATCACAGATTATACCAAATGTGGTGATCAGTCCAGTGCAATATTTTGTCACCGGAATGTACAGGGATTGTAAATGATTGCAATCCAGCCGGAGGAACAATCTCAACAGCTTATTCTGTACTAATGAATTCATCGGAGTTATACTCATTTCGACGATTCGAAACCCATGTCATTTGTAGTAATGACAACTCACATGGATATATAGGGTTTTTATCAGAATGCTTTTATGTGATGTCAACATATTATGAACAATTCACTTGCATCTTAGGACAAAGGAATTACGCTTGGAACGTCTTGCATGGTGGTCTCCCAACAGTTATCAGCTGTTATTCAGGTGCCACTTCTGCCTTCAGTACTGGGACTATATCAACCAGTCTTACAGCGATGCACTTGTCCTTCCCACTCTTATGTACGGCTATAGTGCCCAAGTGTATCAGGTGGGATATATATATACATTATATAACTATCATCTTCTGATCCAGGATATGCAATTAAGCATGGTATCAGGTATATGTTATGTATATAGTTCAGCATTCCGAACTTACTCGAGGATGTAAATGCTGAGCAATAGTCAACTTATAGTCATTGGGATGTAGTTTCCCATCCGAGTTTACACTTTATTCGTGATGGTGGGTTTAACGTTGTACAGATTTCAACGTTACTTGTGGATGCAGTGGTTTTATCAAAAGCAATCCATCAGAAATCACCAGATCGGGATATAAAATGGATATGTGTGTAATCCTATCCACCTTCTTCCCCCTTCGAGGAAGTGTGAACACATAGGCAGTCAGTTGCCTATATATCTCATAGCTTATAGCTTACAGCTTATAGTATATAGCTTGCAGCTTATAGCTTATAGCTTGCAATCCTTGTAGGAAGCAGCTTATACAGTTTTAGGGTTGTTGCCCAACAGCTCTTGGGTTGTTGCCCGAAATATTATCATGTCCGTGCTGATTACAGCATGATATATATATGCCAAACACAAAGTGTATCCAATATTTAGGTGGCATTTAGGGCATATCACGTTACAGTGGCCCATATCCCCTACAGTGTGTTTAGGGTGTTACTTGGTATCAATAACCCTAAAATAGGTAAAATTAAAGCAGTATAAATATTTTGCAAACATTTTAAAGCAAAACTGCATTTAACTGCACACTGTATGTTACGTGGTTTTTCAGAGGTACGTTACACCCCCGACACACACATTTAATTTTAGGGGTGCTACATGGTGTTACAAGTGCTGCATAAATCAGGGAATATTTGTTGATAGCTGAATAATGAGATCAGCAAAAAAGACCAACCCGATTTTTTTATTTTGAAATCATGCGTGGAGCATTTTTACGCATGGTGTTACAGCCAATATGTATACCCCTATATATTCCACACCTGCTATCTAGGGTGTTACACGAGATATGACTATGGCCGTCATGATTTTATGATACCTTAATAGGTATAAAATCATAATATCAAATAAAATAGGGTCGAAATTTCAATAAACCGGACGGTTGAAATCTATCGTAAACGAATTTTACCCATTTTGCCCATTTTTCGGGTATTTATTGTTTTCCATAGTAATATCTCTGTATGTGTGTAAGCTGCAAGGTACAGAAGTACTGCAATTTACTTCACTTTTGCACATGACAATTTTCATGGCATATAAGTGAATATCTCTGTATGTCAACATCTGTGGTTGATCATAATTATGGGTTTTACTGATTTGAAACCCATGGAAGTAACTGCACTTCCTGCTAATATATTAGGTGTACCAACCATAAGCGGATTATCCACTTTAGTGATAACTTGACATGTTTGAGCATATGACTGTGCGTTTAGAGTATATCAAAATGATATCTCTGAATTTCAAACATATCTGGACACTGTTTGATAATAATCAAAGCAGTTTAGCACAACACATATATATGTGTGTGGGTGTCCACAACCACCTATGTCAGCTCAATATATGTATGTACTGTTCTGATTAGGTACATGCTTTTGTGCTGATCAATACTGAGTCATTTGTCAGAATGCAGTATAGTGGTTGTTCTTGCTCCAGCGATATGTGAGAGTGGATGGACTGTGCTCAACAGTTACCAGCTGTTATAATGAGCACAGTATTCTGCCTTCGGGTCTGGAGATATCTCCATCCAGCCCTACAGCATGTTGGTTTATCCTGCTCCCATATCTATCGCCATCACTGACATTCCACACGCACATGTGTTTGTGGAATGGTATCCATATTATCATGTACATAATGGACATTATAATTGACCAATTCACTCTGAGTCAGTGAATGTCAATATATACAGTAAATGCCAGTGTGTGTGCGATGTGTAGTACTGCTGATTAGTACTTTTGTCAGTGTGTGTGTGTGTTCATTTTACACACTTACAGGAAGGTGACTTCTGGTATTACAATATTCCCAGATAGTTATCATGCAGGATAGTGATCAGCATACCATGTACTGAATGAATCTAGCATGATATATATATATATCAGATTAGGAGTTATTGTAATCCTGTAATAATCTCATTCACAATAATGAGTTGCTGGTTGATTTTACATGTAGCTCTGGTGAGTATTCCATCCAGTAATCCACCATAGAACGGTATGTGATCCGAAGAGCATCTCGGCTCCACCGGGACATAACGAGCTAATTATGATGTTAAGACTACTTTCAGGCACCTTATGCTAACATGAGTTCTAATATAATCTAGCATGCACTGCAATATGCTTGTGGAATGTTCAGTACATTGCAAGTTGATGCTAGTGTTCCAGTTGCTAACGTGATCAAACTGGTATATATACTACAGCTGATATCGTGATCAAGCTGTTTTGGTGATGCATGCACAACTTACAATATTGCAGTCACTCAGTATAAAATGTATATATGGTGTACTGCTGCATATACTCATGTGCTGCATGATAGTGAATGCTGCAAGTGTAGTATTAGTGCATGTGTGTGTGTGTTGCAATCATTGCAACCTCAGTATACACATATCTTGCACACTATATTGCAATAAGTATACAAATGCTGACGGTTTGAAATATCTCTGCAGTCATCAAGATATAGTGTGAAATGCTGCAGTATAGTAATCATGTGTCCATCATGCGTCCATCCAAAGTATCCCTGCGAGTATACAATCATTTTGCAGAGGATATTGACGCGCGTAACATGGCGTACATACGGATGGCGGACATTGTAGACATGTGTATGTCTCGCTGCATGTAGATACATCAGGAATCATGCGCCCTAAAATCGTGCATCCATTGCATCTGATGAAATCATGACAGGTGCACATCGCGCTGACGAGCTAAAAATCATCGTACATCAAGCGGATTATTGTGGACGGTTCGAGCGGATCATTAGCGAAAATCGATGTTGTCAATTATTTCACAAAGTATATCATTGTCGCCGGTGTATTGTCGCATGAACGAATGCGATCGCGCTCTTAAACGAAATTTCGTACGTCCAGTCGCAGTTGATGTGAATCATACGTACTGACGGTCATTTTTCGTTCGCGCATCTGCATCTCGCATACCGTGACAACCCTGCGAATTTTGACATCATATGTATACGATCCGTACACTGTGCGCACACCTTGTCGTTTATAGTATTAAGGCGATTTCTCTGCGAATGCTGTCAGCTGCGAATATGTTCGCGATGATAAATCCTCGCACAATCCGTGTGCTGTCGATATTCGGGCGTATATTATTATTCGCTTTGCAGATATCAATATGATTGCGAGCGCTGTCGCTTATGCGCAAACCTGCAACCTGCGAACAATACAATATATACTATATCTGACGCTGCACTCACTTGAGTTCTCGTTCTCGTGCCTTGACGAGTTTAGAATACCATCTATTAGGGCTGTTAAGCGAGCCCTCAGTATATCAATAATAAGCTGGTGTTTATTGAACAGTAAACACGCATGCAACGTATGAGCGGAGATGAGTGCAGGCTTCTGTGAGAAGATCCTGCTCTAGCACAACGCTAGCTCATATATACCAGATGTCTCCCATCGCATAGATGGTACCGCCATTGGGTTGTGAACCCGAGACATTGGTTGAACGACCAGTATAGGCAGAACGAATGATGCGTTCGCCCTAATATACTGCGCATGCTTGTTCCGCACATGCTAGAAGCGAAGATGATTTCTTGTTTGTACTTCAAGATTGTATCTTGCTTCGCCATCTTCGAGTTCGACGTACGAACTCTCGATGACAGGTATCCTTCAAGTCTTTCCTTGAATAAATGACAGATGATGTGACTTATCATCTCGATGACATGTACAATCATAGTCGACCGTACTGACGACTGTCTGACGACTGTCTGACGACTGTCTGACGACTGTCTGTCATTATAATATATGACATGACATGACATGACATGGTATGACATGTCTGACAGGTCTGACAGGTATGACATGTATGACACATGTGTCATCGGTCATAACCCTGACAGCAGAGGCTCTGTTCTTGCCTGGTGCGGGCCGGGATAATGAGAGAGCCGTGGGCCCGCCTAACTTCAGGGTGATGGCTAGCTGCGGGTGGACTTTTCGGCATGAGCAGGAGGGCATGACTGAGGAGCATGAAGCTGGACATGGTGACCACCATGGCAGTGGGCAGCTGGTGTAATAGTTACTTGGGAGCATTCGGGAGGTTCTCCAGATGGTGTGCAGCCAGGCAGCCGCCGCGGGAGTGTTGCCCTGCACTGCCGATGACAGTGGCCTTGTATCTGAGATTCGTCATGGACAGAGCAGGCACTTTCTCAGTGGTTAAGACGGCATCGGGGGCTATCCACGCGGTGCATGATGTGGCTCTGGTACCGAGGGACCAGAACCCCACTAAGGCGGAGCTGTGTAAGGCAGTTCGGGAGCAGGCTCGGAGGAAGTTCGGCCTGGGTGTGAAGAATAGGAAAGCGGCCATGCCGGTAGTGCTGTTGGCCACCGGCATCAGGATGTATCACACAGACGGCAAAGGCAGGTTCTCCATCATCAGACTGACAGTGGCATGCATGGGGTCAGTGATGTGGGCGGGATGCCTGCGGTACTCGGACATGAAGATGATCTGGGTAGGGGCGATGAGGTTCTATCCGACCCACATGGTCTTTCTCCTGACATCCAGGAAGAATGACCAGTACTGTGAGGGTGACGTGGTGTACGTGGCCCGTGGAGGGAAGCATTTCTTGTCGGAAACACTCCAGCAGCCACGGGGAGAACGCTCCCGGCGGATAAAGAACGAACTCAATAATTGATAACATACGGGAATAAATAGTCAGACTGACACAAGCAGAGTCACCGAAGATGACATACCGGAAATGACACGTGACAGTACGAACATGTCACAGTGCCAATTCCAGCACACCACCTCATCTGAGGTGGCTCTACAGCTTGTGCAAGTCACCACCCTAGCTACTAGAGTTTACGTCTAATGAGAATGTTAGAAGTCTAGTTGCTAGCAGATCACAAGTGTAAGGAAATGAACAGAGGATGCCGAATAAATATAAACTAGCCGCTCAACCCACATGGGAAAGATTGCCGAGTCAAATTCCTGCCAGCTAGTGGTCAGCAGCTAGCACCTGTGCCGCCTGTCTGCTCATGGGGAAGAATGTGTGCAGGATCGGAGCTGCCTGTCGGCTTAGCTTGGGCATTGATTGCGAATTGAAGAAAGAGGTCTAAACTGCCCGAAGAATTCGACTTACTAAAAACCAGCTGTCCGCAAGTGGTCAACACTCTAATCACAAAATACATCGGAGAGTGTGGAATATATAGTGTCGACTGTATATTGAGGTGCGGATACTCAGAATGCTTACACTTAAGATAACATAAGAAGTCAAGTTAGATTGAGTGTTGCTCGGCTTAAGCCCGAAACCCTGAACCTGTGACAGCCGTACTGTACGGAGTACTAGTACAGACAGAGGACTGTGACACACACGGGGTGTCACATCCAGCACACCACCCTGTACTATTACGGAGGAAGAGTTAGGGTGGAACAGGCAGTGTTAGGTGAAACAAACCACACCATCTCAAGCGGTGGAAACAGATTGCTAGTGGGGGCCTGTGCTCTCGGCCAGGGCGGTCCCAAATCTCTAGCTAGCACTACACACTGAAGGCTACTGTGCCCGTGATACAGATCTAGTTGTGCTACTAGGCTTCTGACAGCAACTTTAGCCACCTTTAAAGTGGTCCACAGAGCAGAGTTCACAGAGATTGAAGTCGTTGTAGCTGTCAAATTGAAAGTTCATATCGTAGATGCCGAAGCCGTCAGAGTCCAGATTGAAGATGTTGTAGAAGTCAGTCGGTCCAGTGTCCAGAAGGTCGGAGTCAGCGAAGCAGCCCACTGTGCCATTCTGATAACCAGAGCAGTCACCGTACACCACCGACGGTGGAGTAATCTCCACATCACAAAGTGCTGTGGCGGTGACGGTGTCGATCATGGCGATGCTCACACACAGAAACAAAGCGGGGATAGCTGCTGCCGTGAGGAATGCTCCGATTGAAGGTGTCCGTACACCACCAACCCGTGGAGCGGGTGGTGGGACGGCATCATGTAAGTCCCCGCCGTCAGACTCCGTGTCAGCCACGCTGGCCGAATCATGCGTGGAAGAAATGTACGGAGGGAGGGGATTGAAGGATTGAAGAGAGACCTGTGGCTCGGGTTCGAAGAAGCCCAATTGCACAGACATGCCGTCCATAAAAGACTGTTCGAAGGGCGGCTCACCGTCAGCGAACTGCTTCGGGCAAATTAGCGCGTCGCCCTCGGTCTCGATTGTCACCTCCGGCTCATGCTCCACGACGGCATCGTCGATCACGGAGGGCGCGGCCGAACCGAAGTGTACCATCGGAAAGTGCTGAGTCCCGGACTCAGCACCACCCGCCACCTGCTTGAGCTCACGGAGAGCGGTGCGTGCTTCGTGCACGCGGGTAGCAAGGAGTGAGGGTTGGGTGGGCGTCAATCCCGCGTACTGTGCTCGGAGCCCCACGTCAATGTCCTCGGAGAACGTGAAGGGCTCCTCGTCCTGCCGAACCAAGGGATGATCATGTTGTGCACAGAGTCGAGCAAAGGCGGTGTCGTCCTCAGTGTCGAACGCGGTCTGGAAGGCGGACACGAGGCAGTCGGCGTCGTCAGCCTGCTCAATCACGCACTCGTCGCACTTGATGTCCGCGGTGGGACAATTCGCGGAGTCATGCCAAAACCCCGGAGGGCAACGGACACACTCCGGAACGAAGGCCTTGGAGACGACGTGGAACGACACGGAGTGCATGCCGAAATGCTTGTTGTCGTTGCGGCGGTGGCGGTCTTGCGGCCAATTCCCGCCCTTGGGGAGGGGCGAAGCGGCGAAGCGGTGCTTCATTTGGCGCTGCCGCCCATGGTACTTCCCATCCTCGCGACGGTTCTGGCGGTCACGCCAGGAGGAAGGGGGAAAATGCACACCTGGCTTGCCCGAAGGCTTGCCCGTAGACGGAGCCGACCTGCTCGTTGTCGGCTCGTCGTTCGCATTCTCGTCGGAGAGCGTGGCGAGCACCTTGTTGGCGGCGTCGATGTGGAACTGAAAGTCCTTGATCAGGGCCTTCACGTCAACGTCGGACGGCAGACCAGAGTACAGCACGTTGGACTTGTCCACGAAGGGCACGTGCTTGCTCCTGCCGGCGTTCGCATCCCAAACCTCGAGGACGTGGGCGTAGATGTCTTCGAGCTCGACCTTGGCCAACTCAACGTCGAGACGAAGCGGGGTGATTACCTTGTCGTAGAACTCGGTGTCGAGTGAAGCCAGAAGCTGCTTCTTGGTCATCATGTCGTCGAGTGGTCCAGAGGCGCCGTTGCCGATAGCAGTCAGGCATGCGTCGAAATCCTGAATAAGAGGGTCGGGGTCTTTCTTGTCGTCGAAGTAAATGGAGCAAAGCTCCTCGTAATGCCCAAGAGGTCGAATCACGCGAGGGATCAACCTCTTAGTCACCTCCAGAAGGGCACGCTTGCCATCCTGAGGCGAAGCCCGTCCCGAAGCCTCAACCCAACGCCGCGCGGGCGAGCTAGGAGAAGTCAACGATGTCAAAGTCGAGAAGAGGATGGCATTGAAGATGGCGTTGACCTCCTTTTGCGTGTCCGCCAAATCAAAAAGAGCGGCGTTGCTGGGGTCCTTCTGCTCGAACGCGCGCTGCAAGGACTTCACAATAGATGTCCAGAGCGTGTTACGGCGTACTTCGTCACCATGAAAGGTGTCTTCCTTGGAGCCCAAGGCGTCGCGAGAAATTCTCTTGATGATGTCGACGTCCCAGGTGGAGTTCTGGACAGCCGCAGCTCGAGTCCGGTCCGGAGCCGTGAGATTGACAGCCGGAGAATTTGGCGTCGGTCTATAGCGAGACCCGACGTCGCGTGAAAAAATCGTGTCTAGCCTAATGCGATTGTTGGCCCCCAAGGGAGGCGTGACGTGAGAATTTACGCTCATGATGAAGATCCAGTAGGCGGGAGCGTTGGGGTAGAGGGCCGATGTCGAAGAACACAGAAAAGCGATGGTCGAGAGCCGTAAGATGCAGTGTCGGAACGGATAATTAAGGAAGCCGTAACTGTGAAATTGCAAGATCGGAACGCGGCGGCCAAGGAATTCCACGACAAAAATTGATCAAGTTTCAGTCGAGTAAAATCCAACGCGGACAATACAAATTAATCCCAGGTAGGCGAACGCTGCAGCGATACCAAATTTAATCCGCCCGTAAACTAGCTCTCGACCGCAACTGCGAAAATCACGACATCAAATTGGGCCCCCAACGCCCCACCAAGCGGAGTGGCTTAGCCACTCATGCAATCAAAAGTAGCGGAAGGTGCCTGGCGCACCATAACCTGTGGAATATATAGTGTCGACTGTATATTGAGGTGCGGATACTCAGAATGCTTACACTTAAGATAACATAAGAAGTCAAGTTAGATTGAGTGTTGCTCGGCTTAAGCCCGAAACCCTGAACCTGTGACAGCCGTACTGTACGGAGTACTAGTACAGACAGAGGACTGTGACACACACGGGGTGTCACATCCAGCAGAGAGATCCCCATCCCAGCTAGTGGTCGAAACACGAGATAAAAGCTCTGCCTGTCCGTTTAGAAATCATGACGACCCAGAAGAATAACCCTCGTAGGAGCTGCTGCTAGCACCACCAGACCCAGAGTCGTAGTGGTCTCCAGAACCGTAATCGGAGTGGTCAGCCTCGTCCTCATAAGCACCACCAGAGTCGTGCCCCTCGTGATCGTCGGAAGGGTAGGGGTAGGACTCATTATCGTCGTTGTCATCGTGAACTGGGTCAACGCGCCCTGAAGAGAGCGAAGCATTACCAGTCGAAATAAATGTTGGCGGGAAAAAATCGGCTGCTGCAACGTCCAAAACACCGCCATGGGACTCCCCTTGGGAACCTGTGCCCAAGGTAGGAGCCTGCGCCAACTGTGAAGGGCAAAATTGCGGAGAGGCCAAGTGGCCATCAAACTCCTCACAATCGTCGTCAGACTCATCGTAATACCCAAGAGGGTACTCCGATTCGTCCTCGTTGTCGTCACAATCATCCACCACGTGAACGCCTTGCTGCCCAGAACCAATCGTACTAGGACCATAAACAGAATCCATGGAATGATAAAAATGACGCTCGACACGAGCAGGAGGGGCCTGTCGTGCGAGTCTGCGCGTACTAGAGGAGCCAGTCGCGGGTCGTGTGGTCGTAATCTGCGAAGAAACGGATCGGGCGGCCAAAATTGCGGGATCATCTCCAATGCCTGTGTCACAGAGGGATACTGCCGAAGAAACACAATTTCCGGACTCAACACCACCTACCCCTGCGTCGTCTGAAACAGTGACCTGTAAAATAATCGGCGTAAAATCTGCTCCAGAATGCGGTAGAATCTGCGGGGTGCACCGAAAATGAGCGAGCGCTCTAGCTTGAGCGTGGCACAAAGAAATGAGCCGAGCACGTTTCAGGAAATCCACTTTCTCCAATTTCTCATCGCAAGAAAACAAAAGAGCTCGAAGCTCCTCATCGGGCAAAAACACTGCGAGATCCATCGCGGAACAACAATCCGTAAAAAAAAAAAGCGAACGCGCGAAATAAATGCCGAAACCACTCTGCCGTAATTTCCCAAGTCCGAGCGTCCCAAACGAGAGCGAGAACAAGATTCCGTAGCCCACGAGAAAGACGGGCACGCTCAAAATAAAGATAGAGCGAATGCGAAATAAAATTCAAGCTAAAATCACAATAAGCAAACGTAAGGTGGTCCCATAACCTGCTAGAAACAGCAAGTCAAGGCAGTGGGGACCCGAGAGCCGACGGAACAAACGGATCACTAGACTCGTATAGATGGACATAAATACTGAGTCTAGGTCACTAGCTGTACACCGAGAATGACACACTGGATATGCCAACTGACTGTACAAACTACTAGTCAGGCTGCCATTTCCAGCACACCACCTCATTCGAGGTGCACAGCTTGTGACAACACACCACCCTAGCTACTAGAGTTTACTGAAAGAAATGTAAGTTGTCAACTCTAGGAGCTAGCTAGGTCTCAAGATGTGGTTGAGTGCCAAAGCATAAAGTACATGCTAGGATGAGCTGTGAGCAACGAGATAAAAAAAACTAATACGTCTCCGATCACAAATTCTCTTTGCCAGCAAGTGGTTGGGAACGTGCAAAGACTCCGCCGGTGTGCATGCTAGATCCAAGCAACTGATTTGAAGAATGCCCCGCCGGTCGATGTAGCGTTTGCTGTCTGTTGCACTCTGAAAAGGGATCTCCGCCCATGGATGACGTGCCATAAAAACAAACGCTGTCCGCAAGTGGCTGGTGACAATAAGATAAAGATGCCAAGATAAAACCCAACTACAACAATTGGCTGGCATCCATAGCTACGCCCCACCGGTCAGTATAAAGAAAATTAATAATCATCGGAATAATACTCGTCGTCGACATACTCGTCAAAATGCTCAGCGAACTCCTCTGACGCACCACCATACTCGTGAGAGTCGTAAGCCCCTGCGTCCCAGGCTGCCCACTCCTCTGGGGTGTACTCATCATCGTGCTCTTCTCCTTCAGCGAAAGCTGCTTCCGGAAGTGGGACCAAAACCTGCTAGAAACAGCAAGTCAAGGCAGTGGGAGAACGCTCCCGGCGGATAAAGAACGAACTCAATAATTGATAACATACGGGAATAAATAGTCAGACTGACACAAGCAGAGTCACCGAAGATGACATACCGGAAATGACACGTGACAGTACAAACATGTCACAGTGCCAATTCCAGCATTTCTGCCCAGTGGATCTCTCAGAGCGGCTTATCGAGGCGGGGCAGCTGTCCGGGTCAGTGAACCTGTTCCAGGGCTGGGACGGCAGGAAGGCAGTCAAAGACCCTCAGGTGCCTCTGAATGGCAGGCACATAGATTACCACGCCTGCAGGCGTGAGGTCATCAGGATGGTGGCTCAGGCGGCGGGTAAGACGGAGGCAGCGACTATGGCAATATTTGGGACCCAGAGCATGAGATCTGGTGGAGCCACAATCGTGGCCCAGAAGGTGTCCTTCGCCGAGTTCATGCGGAATGGGCACTGGATGACCCAGGCAGCGGCCATGAGGTACATCCAGCCGTCCACCGAGGAAAGGGTGGCAGTGACAGCAACAACTGAATACTAGACTGCTGAGCCGTGCCGTGGCACTAGCTAAGACCGACGTGCAATAGCCTGAAGCACTATGTGCTGGCTAGTATGTCTGCCTGCGGGCTATTATTGGTATTATTGCCTGTTGTATGATCTTTGTTTTGTCTCCGTGACATGCATCTTGCTTTACAGGTGTGATTATTGGGTAGCTAGCTAGGGTAGCTAGGGAGGTCCGCGTAGGGTAGGTGTGTCACATAACTGGATGTTACGTGTGGCACAGTGCAACGAGCGGAGCGAGAGGTGCTGTGTCACATAACTCTGATTATGTGACAGACCGGACCGAAGGGCCCGGGTCAATGCAGACTGCTGTACCAACAGTATAAGGTAGGGAACTCTGTAGAGTTCTGCTCCGACACTTGATCTGTTTTCGGGAAGGGTATCATCCCGTCCGCCCACCTCATTGGCATTAATTTTTGCTCATTTCATTCCGATATTGCTTAGCGGGTCCCTTATGCCCGCATTACTATTTGCACTAATAATTCTTGATTATTAGTGCTCTCCGATACCCTATCCGTGACATGCATCTTGCTTTACAAGTGTGATTATTGGGTAGCTAGGGTAGCTAGGGAGGTCCGTAGGGTAGGTGTGTCACATAACCAAAATGAATGTTGCGATATCATGTCTCAACGCTCGACGGTCTCAACCGCGTCTCAACCGCACGAGGAAATGTGAGTTCGCGTCTGACCGCTCCGAATCGCTGAATTGCCTCTGAATTAAGAATAGTCGATACAGTAGTGTCAAGTGTCTACTCCGGTATAAATCCGAAACGCGCGAAAGAGAGACAGTGCAGTATGGAAAGGGGTATCTATATTTAATTATTCCAAACCGTGACGCGAACACCCTCATACCGAATGCGGGCCCTACTGTACGGGTAGTAGCTAGTGAATATCAAATATCAATACTGTATGGTGATGATCGTGTTCGTATGTTATGTTCCGCACTCCGAACTCGGAACTCCTCCTGACCGCTGACGTGAGAGAGGGCTCGCCTGTTCAAGTGCTCAATATCAGATATCAGATGCATAATGCAAATATTGAAGAGTATGCTTGTGTGAATGGTATTCTATGATAACGTACGCTATCTTTCAAATTTAAATTTAGGAGAGACATTATATTGCACGTGCTGCCTATGCCGCACAGGTTCAACTTCGCATTCGTGGCGATAGCAAGCAGCTATACCGCATCTATCATACCTTTTATCTTATAGATTAGTCGGTAACTCATCAGGAAGAAGGTTCGGGTCTCTAGTCTAGATATTTTCTGACTTAAGTGAAGATGTCCCTTAACTGTTAACCTGTATCGGCTACAAACACGCGACTGAAGTTTCAGACCTTAACACAGTTGGTAAGTATTTTTGTTGCTACACTTCTTTTTTCAAAGTCACCAATCTTAACCGTATGCACTCGTGGGTATCAAACAGACCATGAGTTTAGCTAGAGCCCTTTGCATACCTATGTAGGCGAACCGTAGCTTGAGGGTGGTCAAGCTGGTCTCTTTTCAACTCTACGGTACTTGAAACTAGCTAAAGATAAGGATCCTCTGATACTAGTCACCATGATCCACTTACTCCCCATAACATACGATACCATCTCGACCTGCACGCGTGGCAAACAACACGTCAGAAAACGATCGAGTGTTCTCCCTCCCCTTCCTGTCTCCATCTTAACGGCCAACTTAATCTTGTCCACGGGAAATGTAGGCGTACACACACGATCGATTCCTTGTGTAGTCTTGAAACATCTGACTTGACAAAGGGTGCTTTGTAGCCATTCCACCGCGAAAGAAGAGGGATCGATGGCATACTCCTGTAGTTCCCCGGCCGAAGCCATGAACCTGGTACGTGGCTCTGCCGGTGAATTTATGAGCGATGTCCTAATAAATTGTTACTTGCGTTCGAAATTGTTGTGTTACTCCGCGTGCTGTAAGGGTGCCACCCTGAAGCTTTCTTCTGATAATATCAATACTTCTTCCTGCAGTTTCTTACTGCCTCGGGGCTCGCCTGCCAATACACCTCGTAATTTGATAAGACTCAAGCTCGTTCAGCTCTTCAGACGCCCTGCACCTATCCGACCTTCCGAACGGGTGGGCCTACGCCCTGTGGGTGTGTGTGTGTGTGGGGGGTTGCTTCTCAGCAGTCGAATGGTTCCGACTTGGAACGTCCGATACTTGGTTATGGTTCTACTCAGGGAGATGAAGCGCAAGGCACATCTCAAAGACCGCAAGAAAAGCGCACGCGCGCAGTGGATGAAGAGTGGTCCCTGCCTGCATGGGGTAGCTTCTTTGGGGAAGTCTTATTCTGGCTTTTCGTCCTCGGAGTGTTTTTTATGGTCATCGTGGGGCTCTTAGCACACTTTACCGATTACGTGGATAGCTCCAACGAGCCAAGAGAGTGGTTTGGGTTCCACGATCCTCGAAGTACACCCAAAACCAGCCACGCACCACACTTTGAGCCAAAGTGCGAGTATCCTTTATGTCCTAACGGTGTGTGTGACTATCGCCGATACGTCTCAAACTACGACGAGGACGCGGCGTTTGAAGGTTACACTATGATGCCTGTGTTGGACTGGAAGAGAACAATGCTCGTCGACATGCAAGGGCGCATCGCTCACGTGTGGAACCACCCCTATCCTACTGTGAAGAATGCGAAGCTCAACACTGATGGTCTCCTGTTCCGCGTGGCGCAAAACGATAACACAACCATGGACTTATACGGTATACAACCCGTCCCGTCACGAAAGGGCGCACCTCGACCTCGATGTTTCGTGAGCTCGTCAGTTGTCACTCCTGTGTTGAAGTGAGCACTTTCCATCAACTTCCACGTCGGTCGCCAAACCATGGCGAACCGCAACGAAGAGGAAATAACCGCCACGCGAGCTGTTGTTCACGAGTTCCCACGGGAACCGTGCAATACAACAGAGGTACTCGATGTATTGCACGGGGTATTTCTGGGGGGCGGTTGTCTTGATTCGCTCTCCCTTGTTGCCGTCCTGCGGGCAGGGGCAGCGCAAGGACACGCTTTGGTGGAACTGAGCGCGTCTATGATCACCATCTGTTTCCAGGTTTCAACGAGACGCTTGGGAATACTATCGAGGAAGTCGACTGGGAGGGAGAAATCACGAACTATTGCACCCTGGAAGTTCCACACGTGTTCTTCGGGAACGACATTACCAACGTAAAAGACGGCTATCTGGTGCTTGCTTGGAAGCATCTCATGCCGAGTAAATGTCTCTCCCTGGGAATCCGTGACGACACCTGCTACGGACGTAAACTTACGGTGAGTCGCTAAGTCCTCTGCTAGACGTCGTGCTGACAGGCCAAGTCCAGGACCCCCCTGCGGATAACGCCTGTATGGTTGAACTCACTGCGACGAATCATAGTCAGTCACTGGCAGACTCCTCTCCGGAAATCGAGTTGGCATGCACGAGGTTGGAAGGTATAGATTACTCAAGCATCGCGTCGCCTTGTTTGTTGCTTGCCTTTTCGAGACTGAAAAAGGTGGGGTACGGAATTTGGGGCTCCGGAACGTGAAGGCGGCAGTCAAACCCGAAACAGTGGAGACAGCAGAATGTCTCTTTGGGCTCTTGCATCTTATCACATGTAGCACCTGGCACCTGCGCCAAGACCAGAGATGTGTCGTGTTTGTCATGTGCAGCAATCTTGTATGTTCGATGGGGTGGTCAACGTGAAGTTTGGTAAGCATCACGTGTGTGAGATCGTATGGGAGTGGTGGAGCGATGATCACTTAGTCCAAGATAACGACAGTGCAGCATCAGCATACGGCACCGTATCCGCCTCGACGGACCGCATAGATGTGAACTACTTTTTTGCCCAGAGCGATTCGTACCACATTCCCGGCGACTCTTTGCACCTCACCTCCCTTGCTTACAACAAAGGGAGAAAGGAAGTCCGAGCCCTCCTCGCCACTTTCCTGCCCCTTATCCTCTCCACTAATCACTACGATTCCTCGACATGGCTTTAATGAAACCCCAAATGTTCACATTCTGTAGGGAGTTACCGGTATCTGCTTGTAAATTCTCAATAGGTCTGGTCTGCTACTGGCTATTTTCCACGGCGATCTCTGTCAGTCAAAGGCATTTTAGTCTGGTGGACCAAGCATGTTCAGGCATAATGTGGGTTTTGCACTGGCATGTGCGGTTGCCAGTGCTTGGTGCAGCTTTGCTCCGGTTTATCCCCCTCCAGTTGGAGAGTGTGCACATGCTCAGAACTGTTTATCATGCGCGTGTGGTATCTTGTTGCTACGCCACTCTGTTCTTGACTGCTAACACTTCCTTTGGCATGATGGCCATTCTATGTTGTTCATTGTTTCGGGAGCGAGCACTCTGGTGGCTAATCTTGTTCTCGGAATCATTCTTTTACCATCAGCTGCACTGCCTCGAACTGCTGCATCCACTGTAATCAGCACTCAGGTGTTGGTACTACGCTTGGGTCGCTGACTTTATGTCTTGGACCTATGATGGAACCCAGTCCGTGTGCTTATGGTTCTGCTTGGCGCCCATGCTCTGCTCCTGCATCCCCCTCCTTCGAGGGTGAGGATGGAGCACCCCAGTCAGGCTTGCCCCTCACATCTCGCTGTGCAATTTATGCCTTGTGGAGATGGCAGGTGATGGTATCATCTTTTAACAAGGCCGAGATTTACATCATTCCCTACACCGACACAAGTGAGAAGGTGAGACCCTCGACAAGCCCTCCGAGACCAATGCCATTCCATCTTTCAGGATAGATCTGGAACCACTGAGCGTGTGGACCAGCCCGCGCTCGTGAGCCATCTACATGTATATGGAGGCCTGCGCCGTCCCAAACCCTCGCACTGATGTATATGGAGGCCTGCGCCGTCCCAAACCCTCGCACTGATGTATATGGAGGCCTGCGCCGTCCCAAACCCTCGCAAACCCTCGCACTGATGTACATGGAGGCCTGCGCCGTCCCAAACCCTTGCACTGATGATGTATATGGAGGGCCTCGCGCCGTCCCAAACCCTACGCACTGATGTATATGGAGGCCTGCGCCGTCTAGGCCTCACTGATGTATGTGGAGGTATGCGCCGTCCCAAACCCTCGCACTGATGTATATGGAGCCTCGCCGTCCCAAACCTCGCACGGATGTATGGAGGCCTCGCCGTCTTAAACCCTCGCACCCCCCTTACAGGCCTGCACTCCCACAGCCTCGCACCCCCCGCCTGATGCCTGCACTCCCACAGCCTCGCATCCCCCACGCCTGAGGCCTGCCTCCCACAGCTCGCACCCCCACCGCCACATGAGGCCTGCACTCCCCACAACCTCGCACCCCCGCCGAGTCCTGCACTCCCACAGCCTCGCATCCCCCACGCAGGTCCTGCACTCTGCAGCCTCGCACCCCCACGCATGAGTCCTGCACTCTTACAGCCTCGCACCCCCTTGAGTCCCTGCCTCCCCACAGCTTCGCACCCCGCATGAGTCCTGCACTCCATTTTCACCCCCCCCGCCTGCGGCCTGCATTCCCACAGCCCTGCCCCCCCGGCATGAGGCCTGCACTCCCCAGCCTCGCCCCCCGCGCAGGGCCTGCACTCCAGCCTGGCACCCCCCCCGCATGAGTCCTGCACTCCCAAAGGCTGTCGCTCAGGTAACCAACATATGAATGACGGGTGGTGTCACGCCTGAGCATTTGTGAGCCTGAGCACTTGTGAGCTGAGCGGTGTTCCCCACGTCCCCCGCAGGAGACCGGAACTGCCGGCAATCTGAAATACCGCTTCGGCAACCCTTCGGCGTATGGATGCAACGAGAACGCACAGACCCTTTTCCGGTATGCCTAAAATCTCTGATTGATCCACTGGATGCAGGCTGCCCCCAAATCAGGGTAGCGCAAAGCGTCTCGCTGGCATGGCCCAGCTTTGGCTCCTGCCCGCGAGGAGCCATCGAGCGCAGGCGGTGTTGCCTTCTCTGCCATTACTCTTAGACGCCTATTGCTGCGTACTGCAGAGGCTTCCTGAGCTTCTGCCTAAAGTCACGCCCCCCTGAGAATGTGCTGCTGCAATGCTGCGGTTAGTGGAATCAGCGGTGATGGAATCGGATCGCTGTTCTTTGGTCTGCCATCGGCCCCTAAGTTTGGATGGTCAGAGCGGAACGCAGCAGAGAGCGCAGCACTCCCGCGGCCACTTGGGTGTGCGTGGGCCGCCCTCTGTACCTCTCGAGATGCAGGCTCCTGGCAGCACGTGCACGGAGACCTGATATGGCATGAGGTGGGGTGCACGGAGACCTGATATGGCATGAGGTGGGGGCACGGAGAACTCGTCATGGCACCAGGTGGGTGCCCAGGAGACTCAGATATGGCATGAAGGGGTGAGAGCACGGAAGATCTGATATGGCATGAGGTGGGGTGCACGGGAGCCCTGGTGATATTATGCATGAGGTGGGGGGCACAGGCCAGTGCTCCCAGCTCCCGAGGTGGGGTGCACGGAGGTGATATGGCATGAGGTGGGGCACGGAGACCTGATATGGCAGCCGAGGTGGGGTGCACGGAGACCCCATGATATGGCATGAGGTGGGGGGCACGGGAGACCTGATGGCATGAGGTGGGGTGCACGGGAACCTGATATGGCATGAGGTCGGGTGCACGAGGAACCTGATATGGCATGAGGTGGGGTACACGGAGACCTGATATGGCATGGTGGAGTGCTCGGAGACCCTGATATGGCATGAGGTGGGGTGCACGGAGACCTGATATGGCATGAGGTGGGGTGCACGGAGGGCCTGATATGGCATGAGGTGGGGGGCACGGAACCTGATATGGCATGAGGTGGGGTGCACGGGAGACCTGATATGGCATGAGGTGGGGGCACGGAGACCTGATATGGCATGAGGTGGGGTGCCTTTGGAGACCTGATATGGCATGAGGTCAGAGTTGCCCGGAGATATTATAGCATGAGGTGGTGCACGGAGACCTGATATGGCATGAGGTGGGGTGCTCGGAGACCTGATATGGCATGAGGTGGGGTGCAGGAGACCCGATATGGCGCGGGGTGGAGACCACCGCGGAGATCTGATATGGCTTGAGGTGGGGTGCACGGAGACCTGATATGGCATGAGGTGGGGTGCACGGAGACCTGATATGGCATGAGGTGGGGTGCACGGCAGTGTGGGACAAGCAACTTACGACGGCAACGAAGGCAAAGTGCTGATCTTCAACAACAACTACGAGACGGGTACCGACATGTCGAACTGCAGTATGCACTGGCAGTGTGGAGGCAATCATTGCCCCGGCTGGGATCAGAATATCACGACCAAGACAGCGCACTCGGAGGTCTTGGAGTTTCAGCTCCCGTCGAGCTACACACTGCCCACGAGCTGTGCCTCACCTGAGCAGACGATGCCAACAGTCTGGAACTATACCAGCCCGTACTTCACTCCACGGTGAGTTTCTCTGCACCTCACATTCGCGCACTGCACCCTGCCCATGTTCTGGAGGGGCCTTAACTGTACCAAGCGCTGGGATGCATCCTGTATGTTTTGCCGCACAGTGTACCAAGGAGACTCGTGCAGGTATGGTCGACTCCGTATTGCTTCGGTTCGCAAATAGGGAGCAGCATTAGCCCATTTCAGCAGAGCACAGATACCGCATGTTGCTGGAGCACTGTCTCCTGGCCCTTGTTCCCGGAGCCACCATCCTGCACGACATATGGCAGACACGTATGCATCACATGTTGCTGGAGCACTGTTACCTGGCCCGTGTTGCTGGAGCCACCACCCTGCACGACATATGGCAGACACGTATGCATCACATGTTGCTGGAGCACTGTTACCTGGCCCGTGTTCCTGGAGCCACCACCCTGCACGACATATGACAGACACGCATGCATCACATGTTGCTGGAGCACTGTCACCTGGCCCGTGTTGCTGGAGCCACCACCCTGCACGACATATGACAGACACGCATGCATCACATGTTGCTGGAGCACTTTCCCCCACCTTTTGTTGCTGGAGCCACCCCACACAGCACATGTTGCAGGAGCATTTGTACCTGCCCGTGTTCCTGGAGCCACGACGATGCGCGGTATATGACACACACAGACACATTTGTATCAACCAAAGCAGGCAGAGTTAATTGGGAAGAGGTGGCACGAAGGTAGATGCCATCAATTTGCATGGTCCCTCGGATGCATCGTTGCTGACACATTTTTCACAAAATGTTCTGGCCAGATCTCGAGGTGGGCCCTTTCAGTGTATTGCCAACTTGGGTGGGATTGAAGTCTGTGGAGTATGCAATGATGCTTTGTATGGTTCGTATGCGCTTGCAGATATGGTGGAGCACACCGGCTGCCCAATGGGAACACTCTGATCACCATTGGCGCACAAAAATCAGCCGATGGTGGATTTGTTCTTCAAGAGGTGGATGATGATGGCAATGTGGTGTGGCAATTCAAGGGCAACGACACACTGAGAACCATGCTTTTCCGTGCACAACGGTATCCCCATGGTTATGAGGGTTTCGGACACCATTTTCAGAGTGACCAAATGATACCTACCTTATATGACATATGTATGTAGATCTCCGAAGCACTGTGCCAATTTATATGGGAGTATGCATATTTTCCAGCTCTACATACGAGCTGGATGTGTGCAACTCAGTAATGAAGCATTCTGTTATTATGCTGCGACATATGCAATGTGCTGCATAACTACGAGGAATACCTCAGCCTGTCCGTCGCTGAAAATTCAGGTTGGTTGCTGCCTGCATGATGGCTATCCTATCCGGTACTGTTTTCTATCAGTGGACATTCAAGTAGTAAGAATCACGATGCTATTTCCGCAATTGTGTTAAAAACCGGAACTTTGCCCAATGAATTGATGGTTCTGACAGTGGCGTCTATTTGTACATTTCTTGCTACAACGGCATTAACGTGTGTAGTGCCGTAGTATGGCCTGCCAACTGATTGACACACTCTCTTGACAGCCCCTTCTGCCTACCGATCCCCCCCCAGCCAGCCCTTCACGATGCACCTCATTGCATACCTACAAGCCTCAACATGACGCTCCCCACTGATTTCTATGAAGGATGTTATGAACTGCCCGACCTAGAATAAAGCCCTCACGCCCCATCCCTGTCACCTTAGACACGTATAATTTCTAGTGACCCAAGCCTCTTACCTGAAGACACCGCGACCGGCCAATGCAGTGGATGAGAACGTATTCGTTCATTTCATAAGTATATCTAATGGGCATGCAGTGCTAACTCACAATCACTTACAACTGAGGTTATAATGGGTTTGCCAGTAAGGCTGAATGCAGAGAAGCAATTTTTGTTTTCCCAGTGTTATTCGATTCGCCCACATTAAGACAGAAATGTGGGGAATAACACCATAAACAATTAGGACCGAATTGAGGGGAACAACGCCAAAAATATCGGATAGCGTTTACAAAATATAATAGGAATGCGAATGCTGTTCATCGGTTTAAATTTATCCCAGTATGGTCCCGGTATCGGTGATTGTTTGCCCATACCCAAACACAAATAGACGCAAGAAAAGACACCTTGAAAGTTGAAATGCAGTTACAGAGGGGAAACATCAGTCAGCAGTGCATGTTGGGTTTAACTGTGTGCCTTGACATTGCATCGCCCGCCCTTTCCTGAGGTGTACTAGGATCTAGTGGCAGACCCCCCGAGAGTCTCGATGCACGCAGGCCGCCTCCACTCAGACTGCCGTGTCATCAGAGCTTGGGTCCGTAAACGGGCGCATCCCGTGACGTACATCCCAAACCTACACTACACCAAGCTATCCGAGTCGGTCCATTAGACATCATGTAGGTTTTAGACTCTAGGTTTGATCCATGCACGCTTATTCGGCCAGAGCCTTCAATGATACCATATCCCATACATAACGATTACGTTCGGTGTATCTCGAGATAGGCCAGCCGGTACCAAATAATCACGTAAAATCAACTGGCGTATACCAACGGCTTGGCTATGCTGTAACACATGTACCATCTAGCAGACAGAATGAATCAATTTCCTCCACGCAGCCTCGCCGCGAATGCCAATGTTTGTCTTCACTCAACGGTACAAGCTTGTCCCGGGGTTGCATATTATATGTGAGCATATGTCAATCGGATATTATATTCGATCACGACGAACGAATCGGTGATGTCGAAATAGTTATCATACAGTACATCGGTGATATATGCACAGCAGCATTATCACATAAACAAGAGAGAGACGATATAGAGATCAGTATAAGGTATACGGAATGTAAAGGTAAGTGGGGGTGTGCTAACTCTCCGGTCTGGCACTGTGCTAACACTCCGGTCTGGCACTGGAATGGGATTAAGGAGCTGCTAACTCAAATGTACTGGAAACGGAAACTGCCGAGCCGCCATGCTTATCGGCTCCTTTATACCAATCTTCCTACCGGAGTCTTGTACGTTATTCTGATCTCAGTCTCAATTCGACATCTAACATTCTGATCTCATCCCACTGCCAATTTCCCGCCTAATTGCAGCATTGGGTCATATTCGATCAGATGATGCATGACAGGCAGGCAGTTCAAATACCTCCTGGTACAAAGCTGGCCTTTGAAATGCGCAACTGTGGTCTACCACAACGCACTAGCGCTGTACACCATTCCAGTGGTGTAACCAAATTCGCTATTCACTCCTGTTTGATTCCTGCGTATATACTGCATGTTTCATATGCATTGTTTACATCGGATCGTCGCATGATTACTCATGACTTGTGACCCACTTTGGCGAGACCTCACCAAAGTGGTTAGCGAAAGTGGAAACACATTTAAAGTTAAGGCTTGCGCGAAGGTGTCGTGTCCAAAAGAATTTCAAATTACGTTATTTTTATTTGACGAATACGTCGCCCAAAGCATTACAAATAAACACGTTGCGCAGTTCAATAATCAAATTGGCCACGATATGGAACCGTGGGCAGCTCTACCACACGCCGCTGAGGGAAATACCACCACCATCAACTCACTTCACGTCAACGGCCTCAATAGTAAGATTATGCATATATTTCAACCCATTTGTTACTGAATAGCGCTATCAACTTTGGAACAAATAGACCGATTTAGAGTTCTCGACTCGGCGATACAAGCCGACCTTAGTTCGGCACTTGGTGTGCAACGCTTGAAGGCAGCGTACACTAGGTATCAGGGTACTGTCGTACCATAATACCGCACTTGCAGAAATATGGTAAAGTCGCTAGCGTTTAATTTCTCCAAGGTAGCCTATAACAATGTGTTAATCATCTATAGTAGTACGCCAATCGCAATGACGGGTGCATGCACGCTACAGAGTGGGGTGGGGTGTAGAATGCACACCGGTATGACACCGATATCAGTCGAGGAGGGACTGAGCGGGGGAGGGGGTGGCTTGGGGACTTGCATAGACTGCGCGAGTAGCCCGTGTCAAGGTTGGCTTGTGTGGAGGGTTATTACCAAAGGTCGCCGAAAGCAATGCAAACATATTGCGTACTACCGCACTTCAGGCCGTCCGAACTGCATTGTCCTGTCTGCGTCACCCCCCTCCCCTTTTCGACGAAATATATTCAACTCGTAGCCATACTTAAGCCCCCCGCCCAGTCCCCGTGATCGCAACTGGTAGCACATGTCACGTATGCCAATATCTCTGCTCCTTATGTATAGCCCTGGTTATAGCCCCCCATTTACAAAACAAAATGCGACACACAGACACACATTTTGCCCTTAGGTGACCCCGAAATTGGACTTTTAGGGTCCAAATGTGCATGGCATAAAACCTATTTATGGGGCGTTAGGGTTGGCCAAAATATTCCCGAAGGGTACCCCATTTACCTCTGCATAGGGGGGTGTCAGACCCCCTCACCCAAACCCCGTAGATTTGCTCCAAATATGTCATGCCAGCATAGGAGTTAATCGCCTACCTGAAGACCTGTCATTCCGAAAAGAAACCTCCGCGCGAGCCTCGCCTTATATGCGTTTCGGGGCCCGCCGTGCCACACTGCACTCTCGTACTGCATACATTTATAAATAATAATAGATTTATATAAATATAACTTTATAAATAATAATAGTAATAAATAAATAAATGCAAATAATAATAATGAATAAATCGTTCGTTCGTTCTTAGGAGGATGTATATCGTAGGTAAAAATTAGTTGGAGGAAAAATTGAAAGGACGACGACCGCTGATGGCACGGTCGCGGTCGGGGCTGCCCTTGTAAACCCAGGCAAGCCCGCCTGGTTTGACGAGGCTCCGTCAAGCGACACAAAGGCCTTTAAGACGAGGTGCGCAGCGAGCAACCGGATCCATTTATGTCCTTCGTGGACACGCTGCTCTTATGGGAGTAGCAACGCGCGACGACGAGGCGCAGGCGCAGGCGGTCATGCCTCGCGTGTACGGGTATTGCAGGATTGAGAATCAAAATGACGTGTCACTGAGACACGTCATTACCTATATATGATATATTGACCCGTCCGCTATTATTTATGAATATAATACAATTACACATATGCACCTTCAGTGCGTATTAAATATTTTTATTTTTCGTATACCTGAAACCCAACGTATATCAACTGTTACGCTGTGCGAGAATACGTGGCGTTTCGTTAATCGGGTTGACGATCGCTAGAGCTGCACAACTTAAACTGGTCCGTTTATTTTGAACAGTGACAATTTTCCGAATCCGACAGTCCATGTGCGATTCCAGAGATCAAAATACGATGCATTCCTTTGTCGATCCCCAGAAATCTCTTCGGACCTTCCGATGTTCCCGATCTAAAAACATTGGACGGCTCAACTTTAGTTGGGCACCCCTAACGATCGCGGGGGTACAGTCACTTCTATTTGTTTTACACAATTTGCGACGGTGGTTCCCGATATTCAATATGGGTGATATTCTCTCCGAACTCTGTTCGCTGGATGGCGGGCTAGGTAAAGGTGGATGCTGGACGTATAACATTTTGCCGAACTTAGATAGGACCGACCGTCAACTCTTGCGGCAGACGTGCATTGGCATGCGTGTGGCACTCGCTGACCTCGGCATTATGCCCATACAAATCAGCAGAGTACTTGAAAGCGTCTCTCTCGCAGAATGGGCGTTCAAGGCAATGGCATCTTCGCTTGACCTGCGCGCATATCGCATGTACAAGCGAATAGCATGTGAGCAAGCGGCACGCAGAGGGCATCTAGATGTACTGCAGTGGGCACGCGAGCATGGCTGCCCGTGGAACGCCCGCACATGTCAATGTGCGGCGAGAGGTGGGCATCTAAAGGTGCTGCAGTGGGCGCGCGAGCATGGCTGCCCGTGGAACGCCCGCACATGTCAGTATGCGGCGGAAGGTGGGCATCTGGAGGTGCTGCAGTGGGCGCGCGAGCATGGCTGCCCGCGGGACGCCCGCACATGTGAGTAGGCGGCGGAAGGTGGGCATCTGGAGGTGCTGCAGTGGGCGCGCGAGCATGCATGGCTGCCCGTGACACGCCCGCACATGTCAATATGCGGCGGGAGGTGGGCATCTGGAGGTGCTGCAGTGGGCGCGCGAGCATGGCTGCCCGTGGGACGCCAGCACATGTCATGGTGCGGCGGGAGGTGGGCATCTGGAGGTGCTGCAGTGGGCGCGCGAGCATGGCTGCCCGCGGGACGCCCGCACATGTGAGTAGGCGGCGGAAGGTGGGCATCTGGAGGTGCTGCAGTGGGCGCGCGAGCATGCATGGCTGCCCGTGACACGCCCGCACATGTCAATATGCGGCGGGAGGTGGGCATCTGGAGGTGCTGCAGTGGGCGCGCGAGCATGGCTGCCGGTGAGACGCCAACACTTGCTGGCATGCGGCAGAAGTTGGGCATCTGGAGGTGATGCGGTGGGCGCGCGAGCATGGCACACACGTGGGACGCCCGCACATGTTAGTATGCGGCGAAGGTGGTAGGTGGGCATCTGGAGGTGCTGCAGTGGCCGCGCGAGCATGGCTGCCCGTGGGACAGGCTTCACATGTGAGGTATCACCGAGAGGTGGACATCTGGAATTGCTGCGGTGGGTGCGCGAGCATGGCTGCCCATGGGTCGCCGTCACATGTCTCCCTCACTCTACGGCGTGATATGGACATCTGGAGGTGTTGCAGTAGTGGGCGCGCGAGCATGGCTGCCCTTGGCACGCCTTCACATGTGAGTATGCGGCGGAAGGTGGGCATCTATCTGGAGGTGCTGCAGTGGGTGCAGCATGGCTGCCCGTGGGATGCCTTCACATGTCAGCTTGCGGCCGAAGGTGGGCATCTGAAGGTGCCGCAGTGGGCACGCGATCATGGCACGCGAGTATATATATATATATATATATAGCATGAGACGTGTCTTGTTATAAGTGCTATGTGCCAAAAGTTAAGGTAACGACACATAGTATAAACTTAAAACAATCTCTCTTTGCTTCAATTATCTTCTCGTTGTGCTACATGAATCTGCTACCTGGCAGCATATATATATCCTGGCAGTATTTGTGAAAAGTTTCGTGCGCTAGAACGCACGGGAAGTGTTTTTCAGTTTGGCATGTATTAGGTTTGGGTACACTCGGAACCAAACCCAATAAATCTGCCAATGAAATGAAGTGACCGTTTCCCGCACAAGTTATCCCTGACCTTGAGCTCCATGGAAGTTTAAGATATATAGGTTGTGAGTATTAGTGCAAGTTTTCGTGTGCTAGAAAGCACAGGAAGACCTTTACTGTTTGGCATGTTTGGCATGTTTGGGTTTGGGTACACGAAACCCCAAACCCAAATAGCTCTTTTTTATGATGCGATACTTTCGTGAATACAGTAATCACTCACCTTTAAGAAAACCGGAGATTTGGGGCCAGCCAGCTAATTATATATGTATATAATGTATATATGTATATATGTATATATATATATATACCCGCATGGTAGATGATCAATATTGTAATGCTCATGCAATATCTTTGGATGCGGCACATGATATATAATCGATATCCAATATAAGTATACTTATATTTAATTGAGTATGCATATATGCACATGTTCGATATCGATTATACATCATGCATGCACGGCATGGTATATTATCGATGTATGTACGCATGAAAAATTCTTCGCGAATGCTCGACTCCTGCGATTGCATTGCAGGTCTTGTGGATGCATGGCCAACATGCATACATCATGCAAACATGCAAGCTGATGCACGAATGGCACTATCGATGATGGAACATGATGATAGCATAATGCATATGCATTACTCGTGATATTTCGTAAGGTTAATATATGCGTATTTAATTTTTAATTATAAATATCGATGCCTGTGACACAATTGAATTTCTGATCGAAATGGCGATATCCCCTCCTCTTCTCACTTTATTCAAGAGTACATATATACCACTGACTCTGGTTTCAGACACCAAGCGTTGGGCACCAATTACTCCGGAACCGGAGTCTCTGAGCCGCGGCCGCGGCCGAAGCGATCGAGGTTCGATTATTCGAGATTTGTTACATTTTAGAAGCTCAGAGACTCCGGTCTTTTATGCCAAAACCAAGAAAACAGCCGTAAATCTCACTACCTTTTTCTAGGGTTTTCCTGTTGTTTTCCTGTTGATAAAAATGCAGCGTGTGCAGAGTGATCATTTCCCCCGCCCATTTCGGAGAGATAGATTATCCGTAACTACATGGTAGAGGCATATTTGCTTCGGTTTTCACCTCAATTATGAACATGTTCTTTAAACGAAGCTTTAAAGAGCGCGCATCGTGGGTGAGCAAAAGCCATCTCCCCAAGTTCATTCTTTTTGCTGTATTGTCCGGCAACGTGCAACGCTGGGCGCAGATTTTACGTACTTATCCTAAGAATACTTGAGCATCTCACACTAGGTATCTAGCGCTGTATGTGGGACCGCCTTGTGCGTTCCAGTTGGGGTTTGCTCACAGGGTTCGCTTTAAACCGAGATATTTGAACGCATGTAGTTTCTCGAGTACAGCTCGGTTGCGTCTGGTGATGGGCGGGAATGAAAGGTGACGCTTCCCTCTACCACTTCCGCAACTCATACCGGTGATGTTCGGTGATGTAGGGGACCGTTTTTGACGTTCCAGTTGGGGTTTGCTCACAGGGTTCGCTTTCAACCGAGATATTTGAACGCATGTAGTTTCTCGAGTACAACTCGGTTGCGTCTGATGATGGGCGGGAATGAAAGGTGACGCTCCCCTCTACCACTTCCGCAACTCATACCGGTGATGTTCGGTGATGTACCGTAGGGGATCGTTTTTTACGTTCCAGTTGGGGTTTGCTCACAGGGTTCGCTTTAAACCGAGATCTTTGAACGCATGTAGATTTTCGAGTACAGCTCGGGGGCGTCCGATGATGGGCGGGAATGAAAGGTGGTAGCCCCCTCTACCACTTCCGCAACTCATACCGGTGATGTTCCGTGATGTAGGTGACCGTTTTTGACGTTCCAGTTGGGGTTTGCTCATGACTTTCGCAAGTGCCCGTGATGATAACACCACATTGTGTTTGCCATCATCCGGCACACCAACTGATTCTACAAGGAATGGCAACGGTGATAATTCATTGACTGTGCAAAATTGTCACTCTTCAACGCAACGGGAGCAATGTGAGAATGGTGTGGCACATTTTACTTATGCTGCCTTGCTGACCGATCCGCGAATGCAATGTGTAGTGGATCGGTACGAAGCATGTATGTGCTGTCTGGTTAAGACAGTAGAGAGCGATCAAACTGTATTTCCTAATCAGCGGTATCAGTCTTTGGCAAACGCAATTACAAAGTTTTATGTTGCTTGTGGAAAATCGGTGTTGGCTGCGTGCATTTGCCGCTTGGACTGCACTCTATTTTCTCCTGAGTGCAGAGATCAGTTCGCTCATAGAATTGCATAAGGCTTCACAAGATTTTGTTGATGTGGGAGAGGCCCACACAGCATTTGAATGTATGCTGAAACGTGAAGCGGATGTACAGTGCTTCCAATTATTGACTTATAAAATAATTAACTATTTAAAAAAATAGCTTTCATCAATAGTATAGATAAGGAAACAATAAATGTTTCATCGCACGGTGGTTGATCCCCAATAAATAAGATTTTTATGAACTAATGCGGACTGAACAGAGGATTGCACCGTCAATAAACAAGTTATTATTGATAAAACTCCAGGTGCGATGCTACTTGCCCGACCAATAAATAGTGTAATTATAAATTAATTGGATACGAACCAAGTGCCCATGCCCTCGACGTGTCAGCACTGTAGCCGTGTCTGCGTGTCTGTAATCACTTCTGTTTCCGCCGTGCGTTTTCACCTTCGTTCGTTCTTGGAAATTGTTGTATTACGTAACTTCGTTCAACTCCGTACGCACAGTATGAAAGGCATACTGTTCTTCATATCGCTATGGCTCACCGTAGGGTTCTCATTAGGCGCGGATGTTGGCCCTACTAAAGGCAACTCCTGCCTCTGACCACAACAATATTGTTGAGGATGAGCATGTTTTCCCATCATGACATTCAGCATTTTTCAGACATTCGGCATTTGACATTCAGCATTTTTCAGACATAACCCCAAATATCTTCGTCATGAGAAATACTGACCGTATTACTACGTTTGATAGCTCAAAATGTCGGGCTCAGTGTCCTCTATAAGAATATCAAGATTACTACGGCTCAAATAGATATGCACGGCGTGAGATATGATCAGAATGGTGAATGACCCGTCAGGCGGGCGCACTAGAAAACAACTTCAGTTTCATATGAAACGTGATCGGAATCATGCGTTCGATATGCCAATATGTTCGTATATAATCAAAGTTCAACTGCGGACCCAGCCCAACAATAAACAATGTTTTAATGAATAAATGCTAATGCAGATACAAACATGCCAACCAATAAATAATGTTTAAATTAATAAATGCACTCGCGCATGCAAACATACCCGTCAATAAACAAGTTTGGAATAAATTAATTCTCACAAAGGCACAAATAATCCAAATTTTAAAGACTTATTGACACCAAAAAAACACATCTAGTCAATAATTGGAAGCACTGTAATTAAGCATGCGTTTGTGATGGCGAATGATAAGAGAGTGCCAATTGCTGAAGTGGATCCGTCGTGGGTACCTGCGAATCGACTCTGTCGGGATAATAATAATAATAATAATAATAATAATAATAATAAAATAAAAATGATGATGAATAAAATAAATCTAAAATAAAAATGATAATGAATAAAATAAATCGTATAACGTAGGAGGAACGTATATCGCGTATTTACCATCTAAATAATGCAGACATCTCCACCACTCGGCACGCCACACGCCCTATCATCCTATAGATCCTACAAAGGATGCGATGCGAACTGAATTTTTGGCGTTGTGGCATTTGGCGGGAACATGCGCGGTGCAGCCACGCTTGAGATCCCAACCAATTGAATACGAGAGCCATTAGATCAAGTGATGATCAGAACTCACTCCCTAATAGAGATTCCTTTCCGTTATAAAGACACCGCCGTCACAGCTCCAAATCAAAAAACAAAACTTCTACATTCAGCACCGACACATAAACGTACACATCCAGCGGGCCCCGGTGAGCTCGCACTTTATTTATCTCAGGCCTGTCGACACAATTCTGGTAGCTTGCTCCTGAGCATTCTTCACGATGATGCCCGCACTGCGATTCGCTACGGTCACATTGTACCTCGTTTTGCTATTCGCACCCGCCAGCGCATTCTTTTGGCCATTTGTTTGGTGGCAGTCGCACTGGGCTGGTCGTCCCTTGCTCTTCCACAAAGCCCCCATACCAGCAATTTGCCAATGTGACCAGAGCCAGTATCTTCCAGCAAACGATCGATGTGCTGCAGCACCCAATGTGTGCCCAATGCTCGCAAGCTACCTCTTTCGTGATGATGCGACATCGGCATCTCCCCCTCCTATTCCGCTGGCTTTCTATGACAACTCTTCCATATGTGCAAGAGATGCATTGTTCAGCGGAACTGTTCTGCAGAGCAACGCCGATGTATCTGGAGCTTGCGAGTGTTCCCAAGTGTGCGCGGATCAAGGGGCCTGTGACACATGGTACCCTCCACCTTCCCTTATGCGAGATACATTTTTCGCATCATGCTGCTTTAAAAACATAAAAAAAATGCCGAAGATTCCGCATGATTGCTTCGTATAGGTCCGTCGATGAATGTACGCACGCACCGCGTGTTATAGCTCCATAATGGTGTCATTATATTATTGCATTCGGCAATATGAGTGTGTACGATGTCCCGCGCTGCGTGCCGTTGTACGTTTGCGATAGTGAAGTGCCACCATTCTTGTACACGGACGCGCATTGAGGCCTTCGACGTGTGATATCCACAATATCATTTACCCTAAAGGCAAATGTGGTCCAATATCATTGTAAGCTGTCATGAGACAGGCCATCAGCAAACGCCATTGGCACGACTGGATCTTCAGTATCTCATATATGTGCTGATACGCAGCGCGATATAATATAATTTGATATAGCTAGGACGGTATGATAAATATTGCTGTCGTGTTACTCTGATCATACATCGATGACATATGTCTTACATATTGTGAGCGGTCGGTCCATTGTTATCAACATACATACACCATCCGTACATCTCAGAGGCCCGGACACTAATGCTGCCGCCGCACGTCCCGCTTTCGAAATCGCGTTGGTGCCAGGCACGCCACTTAGTATTCTGTCGCCGCTGATGATACGCGATGCCAACGGGCTATATTGTTTGCAAAAACATATATACCAAGTGTGCGTGACATGAGGGGACATCCGACAAGTCTTGTATTCATGGCAGTGTACTACTCGAAGCGCTTGGTGCACGCATGGTTGCTCATAAGATAAGTGCCAATGCGTTCCATATACGATAGCACTGATAGTATTCTTAATAACTATACGTGATGACCAATGCACACACACACATATACATACATATATATATATGTATACACACGTATTTCATATTTACACATATATTTCACATATACACCGCGGCTCTCCTAAAGTACACAATAGCGTGTGGATATATCTGGCACAAATATCCACACGCCGGGACAGGTCACGCGTCGTGATTGCTACGGTCTGATTTAACAATCGGATGCCTCCGGTGCTTGGCACAAATCGCACAATGCGTGGTGGTAAGCCAGAGTGAATACTATTAATATCCGGCACAATTATCAATACGAGCAGGTATGTATGGATGTAATTATTCTAGTTACAGTTGCGATTGGCTGAAGCAGCGGGTGTAAAATGTGTCTGTGAACTCCGTTCTGTTTCCTAACATTTTCCCGCATTTTAAAATGACGAATTTGCACACAAAAAAACTGCCGGAACCTCAGTATTAATTGCCATGACGACCAGGGGTGTTGCTCATATGGATTTCGGTATACGCTTCTTCCGAGGCACGTGCACCCATGCACGCCACAGTTATTCGTACACACACACACACATGATCGCAGAGGTACTGTATACAAATAATCGAAAATTGATGATATCAGCTTATATAGTGCGCCCTTATATAGTGTCATTTCAGCTCATCTAACTCGGTTCTTTTGCTGACCCCACATCAGGACCTATTGCGCCGCACTTGGAGGATGCACTGATGAGTATGGAATTGCACATGCCCCCAAAACATGCTTACTGAAATCACAATCCAAATCAATAGGGACGAGACCGACAGAGATCATGGCAGTACAATGGAATCTGGATGTGGAACTCGTTGGACCGACTTGTCAAAGATTATCCGCAGTGCAAGCTCTTTGTGTCAATCCATCTTACAGCTATCAGGTCAGTGGGACAGTGGCACAAATAGTTTCAGATAGCAACTACTTTGATTTACCGGGCAAAGCACGATATTGCATAATCATGCGTGTATATGCACACACAAAGCGGCATGGTCCAATGTTTTCCAATATGAGCATTCCGAAATTGCATGAATGTATGTATGTATGTATGTATGCATCGGTATGTATGTATGCATATAATGATATAATGTAATGATATAATATAATATTTGGTACACGCGGTAAGTGCGTTGTGGTAAGCCAAGGTTGATGTTTAATTTTAATATTTAATATATAACATATTCATCAATCAACATTGTAAATATGCATCATCATCATCATCTATGCAGCATCGAGCGTAGCCATGCCGATACGGTCATGAATGCAAGCACAGAAATCGAAGAGAGAGAGAGAGAGATACATATATATATATATATGTGATTGAGTTGTGTTGTGTGCAAGAATATGCATGCGAGGGTGTGCGCGATGTGTGTGCGATGTGTGTGCGAAACTACTTATGACATTGCAACGATTATGTGAAGAGTTCTTTGATATTCCAAGCTATCGGGAATCGGCAAACTGTCCAAGATATTCTAGATGCCTTGTGCGCATTTCTGCACACCCACTGCATGCCAAAACACGCCGTCGATGTGAAACATTCTAGATTGTGATATATGAACAATTTACACATTTGCCTAAGTACTGCATGCATATTCGCCTGCCTGGATAAATCTCAGGCAAATCTCGAGCCCATCAATCTCGCCATGCGGTCAATTTTGTCCAGCATGCTTCCTACTATGTATTAAAAGTTAGTCTATATTCAAAAATACAATAAGTGACATTTCAGTCAACTATCAACCCATGTTTGCCGTATCTCGATGCTCAAGTGACTATAGTGCGCAATGTACTTTCAACGAGCGCTAAAATGTATGCATATGTGTGCCACATGAGTGTGTGCTGGCGTCGCGCAGAATTCATGGGTGTCTGGCACATTGATTATCAACGATGGCGCCCAGTTCCCCGATGATACTGGAGGCTCGGGTAGTGGCGGCAGTGGTAGTGGCGACGCTGGTGGTGGCAGCAGTGGCGGCGGCGCTACTGGTGGTGGCAGCAGTGCCAGTGGTGGCAGCAGCAGCAGCGGCGCTGGTGGTGGCAGCAGTAGCAGCAGTGACAGCAGTGGCAGTGGCAGTGGCGGCGCTGGTAGTGCAGCGGTGGCGCGGCGCTGGTGGTGGCAGCAGTGGCAGCGGCGGCGGCGGCGCTGGTGGTGGCAGCGGTGGCGGCAACGCTGCTGGTAGTGGCAGCAGTGGCAGCGGCAGCAGCGGCGCTGGTGGTGGCAGCAGTGGCAGCAGTGGCAGTGGCGGCACTGGTGGTGGCAGCAGTGGCAGCGGTGGCGCTGGTGGTGGCAGCAGTGGCGCTGGTGGCGGCAGCGCTGGTGGTGGCAGCGCTGGCGCTGGTGGCGGCAGCAGTGGCAGCGGTAGCGGCGGCGCTGGTGGTGGCAGCGGTGGCAGCAGCGGTGGCGGCGTGCTGCTGGTAGTGGCAGTGGTGGCAGCGGTAGCGGCGGCGCTGGTGGTGGCAGCAGTGGTAGTAGCGGCGGTGGCGCTGGTGGCAGAAGTGGCAGCGGTGGCGGCAGTGCTGGTGGTGGCAGCAGCGGCAGCGCGGCGGCAGTGCTGGTGGTGGCAGCAGTGGCGGCGGCGGCGCTGATGGTGGCAGTGGCGGCGGTGGCGGTGGCGCTGGCAGCAGTGGCAGCGGTGGCAGCGGCGCTGGTGATGGTGGCAGCAATGGCAGCGGCGGCGGCGGTGCTGGCGCTGGCGGCAGCAATGGCAGCGGCGATGGCGGCAGTGGTGCTGGTGGTGCTATTAACAGCGCCGAAATTATCGGAGGAAGCGGTGGCGGTGGCGGTAATCCCGGAGGAAAGTATGTATCTATCTTCGATAGCACCTCAACTCCTGTGTGGCGAGATTCTAATTGGGACGACTCAAGTTATTATTCATACGGTGAATGGAATGATACGACCACCGGAACCAGCGCAGTGCGTATCTTGCACACAGCAGACAATCCGTCCGCTTTCCGACTATCTCGTGACAGCAGCTTTATGACATTGCCCTGCGGAACTTTTGATTTCAAGATTCAGGGGATAAATTCAGGTGTGTTCATTTAGATCAGCAAATATGTCGACCATAGTTGAGCGATGATGTGCAGGTGCATGCCCATGATAGTGCACAGCACATGCTGTGCTATACCTATGTATCAACACATGCTATTGGATCTCTGCAGATGACGCCCATCTGATTGCCTCAGCATCACGGTCCGTGTGTCTGATCAATGGATATTGGTTATGTGATATATACCAAATTATGCAAGGGACATCCTGCTTAAATGCCAAAGTCTGACATATGAATACATAGTCCGTTGATGAAATATCAACCTGACATCAAATCGTCTACTGGGAACATAATTTCACTGATATATTTTCACACACACCCAATGATGAAGGCATATATCTTTTTTATTGTCTGCCGCCGGTTATTTGAGAATTGGGAGATTCCCTCGTTACTGGCTTTAGAACTGGTCAAGCATGCCCAAGTTTAAGTGCGGTACTTTTGCAAATGGGGCGCCCTAACACATAATGTGTACTGTGGTATAATGCAAGCTTAATACTTCCTGCCGACGCATGTAAACTCCACACATACACATACACCAATTCACAAAATTATATGCATTGATGATCAACCATGTTTTACTACAACGCACTTACCGCGCACACATGTCAAACACAGAGACATTCACATGAAAAATGCATATAAGGCATGAACGTAACATAATTCAGTTAATTTCATTCACTATAATTTTAAGGTATGTTCGCTGTATCATTCATGTATGGGTTTCGTTCGTATATGTGTATATACATGTGTACATTATCAATATTCACTCTGGCTTATCACCACACATTATGTGCTTTGTACAAAGCAACAGTCTAAGCATCTAATAATTAAATCAGACCGTGATAATCACGATGTGTGTCCCAGCGCGGCGGGGCATACAAAGCTATACATGAAGCAATTCACAGTGTTAAACACACATAAGTATGCGCAAAGGTTGCTTCAGACTCAGATTATAACATCATGAATCACGAGCTGTTTCATACACACATAATAACAAATGCCGTGTTATATAATTGTGTATATTGCGTATACACTCTATCATGCCATGTAAGGTAGGGCTCACAACATACAACATAATAAATAAAAGAGCACCAACAAACACGTATGTTCTGAAAGACACCAGGACAATATGCAACTCTGTGTGTGGTGAGAAAGCTCTCCCAATTGAATATGACAGAGCAATTGCTCCTGAGATAGTGACAATGACCCACGCCTATGTATGCGTGTGTGTGTGTCTGTATGACTGTGTGTGTGTGTGTGTGTGTGTGTGTGTGTCTTTGTGTGCACCCACCCACCCATCTATACCAATACATGTATCTGCCCATATGTGGTAGACGTAAGCGTAGGCGACATAATATAACGTATACACACACGGCAGATAATAATGATAATAAATCGTAATGTAAACGCACACACACAGTGCCCCCGATCCGTTATCATTATGTGATGCTAAATGAGTCGGTCCAAGGATACACCACACACACACGCTCTCTCTCTCTCTCTCTCTTTCTCCCTCTCTTAGCAGAGGTGCAGTGCGTTACATGGGTATGGACATTATGGCATTTCGGAAATAAAGCCGATGCTCTACATGACATCGATGTGGGTATATACAACATGATGATGACTGCACTTAACATGCTGATGCAGGCATGTCACTGTCTTGTTTATATGTGGAGGTGTGTATTGTGTCTGATGGTCAGATGACAAGCTTCGAGTCAGATTTTTCGATGGCGATGTGCTACTATCCGATGAGGCTGAAGTGGACCTAGGCCAGCTAGAGCGTGATACTTTCACCCCAGTGCAGATTTCATTCTTTTCCAAGGCCCCCCGCCCGCCGCCTGCTTGGAAGTTTTATGATGGCTATACTTATGGAGATGATTCGCCCGGTCCGTCTGGAGACTATTTCTACCAGAAAACTAAGATGATGAACACTGATGTGAACAAATGCAAGGCGCTCTGCGACCAGACTAAGGGATGCCGTGGCTATCATAAGAGTTTCGGGTTTTGCTACTTCCATGATCAAAATGCAAACCAGTTGTGCAGCAGCAAGAAGTATGTTCGGGACAGCAAACTCTTGACATATGGAGATGAGTGTAACCTTAAGAACGGCAGTGTGAATACCATCGAGATGTGGTTTGATCCTGCAGCAGAAGGTGGCCTCGGAAATGATGGCCTTCCACCAGGTACGCAATCGACACAGTACGGTATACCGAACCCATTAGGATAAACCGTCCGATGTTTTACATCGGAAGGTCCGAACAGATTCCTTGGGAGCGACAAAGGTGTTTTGTACCTTGTGTCGTATCTTGATCTCTGGAATCGTATATGCACTGTCAGATTCAGATAATTACCACTGTTAAGAATGAACGGTTTATCCTAATGGGTCCGGTCTACAGTACGGAACATCTTTCTTGAGAGAGTAATTTCATGCATGTGCAGGCACATGTATGTACATTATGCATGCACATCCGATTAGCATGCCTGACTATGTGCATCAGGATTAGTGTGCACAATGAATATGAACTTGTGCATCATGTAATTTGGCAACTCTTGTTATGGTCTGCTGTGGCATTTTGGTATGCTACCAGCACATACTGAATCTCGAGGCTGCTGCCGCGCAGAGTACCTCATGACAGACATGTCTATCAAGTTTGACGAAGAGTGCAATGAATAATAAGTGAAGCTGAGGCAAACTGAAATTACAATCAAAAGAATCGAACAATAATCGACTTCAAGACAACATACAGTATATGTACTACCCACAATTCTGTGGTAGTAGTAGTAGTAGAGACAACACTGAAGACTATATGAAGTCTGCATATTGAATGCGGCGCACAGGTGGAGAACATACACTTTGTCAATGTGATTGCCGTTTTCTATCAATCTTGGCTGAATATATATATATATATGGTGTAACCTTTGTAGCCTTTGAACAGAAGATTCAATTATTTCATGATGTGACCGGTTATACTAGATGGTTTATTGGCGCACACCTTATCTTGAGAGGAAATCGACTGTTGTTGCTCTCCCACATTCACCCATCCGTGCTCCACATACAAAATGTGTAGATGTGAGAACTGCGCATTGCATTGACAATTCTATATCATAAAAACCTTATTTATTTGGAACTAACAGGGGAGAATTGATCTGCAGCGGATTCTTCTTAGGAGTGGGAAGTGCAGCAGTGGATGCTGAACCTGTTACGCAATTCACCCCTCGTCATCACTGAGCTACCAACATGGATGCATGCAAGTTGTTTCAACATCTCCATGCTTTGGCACATTCAGTTTCCTCAGGTTTTCAAGCCTATGAGGATCAAAAGGATTTTGGATTTGTAGAACATACCAGGGACTGGTAGCAGCGGGCCATAAACAAATGGGAGATGTGTTTGGAGCAATTTTCTATTCAATCTCACACTTCCCTGTTCCCAGGGTCCGACCCAATATGACCAGTAAATCCCAGTCCAGTGATGCTTAGGTTTTCGGGAGAACAGAAGAGACCAGACTTCCGCATGCACCAAGATCATATCACCGATATCCTGTTGCATGGGAATTGATATGGCTTTCACATCACTAGCAGCGTGGTTCCCTGCACTGGCGCCATCTGACTTTGAGGCAGATTGCAACTGCTCAGTGCAGTGATTAGGATTCCATGTAACTCTCACTCTCTGGTTTCCCTCCCACATCAGGTTTGAGCAAGTAAAATACAGCGGCAGGACTTGTGTGTCATGCATTGCTGCATTGCACCTCACAATGAACAGTGCAGTACAGAGCCATAGCCCCCATGGAATGTCACACCAGGCCAATTGTGAGTGAATACTATAATTTCACACCAGGCCAATGCCACCAATCGGCCTAAACAGGAAGCGATACCTTCCAAGTGACCATACGCTCGAGAATGACAGCACGACCCTTCATCAGGCGTGGCTCCGAAGGCATTAATGCCGCTGCAACACTCTGTGTGACTCCGCATCTCCCCAACTGTCTATCATCCAGGTGTACTTCACTGAGTATTTAAGCTCCCCACCGGCATCCTACGCAATCTTGTGCAACATGCGTACAACCTCACAATGAAAATAAGATGCACACTATTGTCAAGCCAAAGATCAACACCTGAGGAAACTATACACTTCTAGGAAATGCATGCCATCTCCGATAGAAAACCAAGCTTTATCGATGAGGGTGGTGCCATCGCCCAGGAGATTTTGTCCTATAGTGATGGACTCTGGTCATTGCCAACTAAACACACATCTCTCTTGCATTTCAGTTCATATGTAAAAATGACATAGCGCATGCTGATGAGAAACATGCCCTTACTATGAAGATATCCATCATCGTGTGTGACTGGTCATCATCAATGAATCGGCGCCCACATTCTGCACCCCCGCGCCAAACTCCCTTTTTTTGCTCAGGTTCACTATGTAGGATATACACGCGCATTGAAAGATGGGTACAACTTTTATCCGCTTCCTTTTGCCTTTCGCACATTCCCTAACATGGCTCCAGAGGGCATGCCATGAACAATCCCTGCATCCCTTCTGCATGGAAAGATGAAGAGAAAATTGATGCAAACCAAAATCCCTATCACATACGATAATATACGAGCTTCTTTGCAAGAAAAGTGTCGACCAGTCTTATTTGCGCATTTTACTTCCCATTTGATGGTTTGAGCTTTGCTGGCTAACATCATCACAAGGGGTCCCGCAGTGCTTCCACTTGATCCGACGTACACCATTTAGGTCAGGATGATGGTGCTTCGGCGCGTAATAAGCATACCAAGCTTTTGCGTGTAAACCCATCCGTATGCATGTTATGCATGGGAGAATGGCTAAGATGTGGGATTGCAATGCAAAAATTCTGTTGGCTGTCGCTGAGGTGCTTGTATTCCATATTCTATCTGCAACTTTGGAAGTAAATGTGATCCACACTCAAAGCGCCCTTGTTCTGAACACCGTTGAAGTTTCACAGTATACTCATAATTTATTCTGCTTCAACTTACTGAGTATAACCTTGTTAAACCGCCAACCCCATCACCTAACCTAAAACACGGATTCCGGATTGATCCAGACCCAATTTTATAATTTGAGCCCTTACACCAGTCAACTAAGGCTGATCCACACTTTTTCAGGGAGCTTGGAATTTCATACCCAATTGTAATTGGAAATTGCTTCATGCCAACATCAAAAGATCTGCTTTATCCCAACATGCTTAAACAACTCCATTCGGCAAAAGACATCATGTGCTCGCTGGTTCGATTGCAGCTCATGATAGTATGCGTTCTAAGGTTGTCAGGAGATAGCTTCACCAGAAAGCTCAGATAAGGGAAGGGAGTATGCCAAATATGCACATATCAGAAGCTGCGAAATGCAACCATGGTATTGAAAAAGGATACGAGGGCATCGACGATGCAAGAACAGGGGAGCATAGATATTGAGGAAGAACGGCGTGTATTCCTCTGCGAATCAAGGGCACTCACTTGGGTTGGGCATGTTGGAATGTTTCAGCTTTGGCTGGTGCTGCACTTCATCCACCAAAATGGAGTGCAGCAACGGCATCAGGCCTTCAACCTGGTCCAAACGCGTTAAGGCCTGAGCATCACAACACTGCTGGGTTGAAAATGTGGTAGCAGTAAATCAAGCCTGTGAGTTTGGAGGATTGGGGAGCAGAGGGCCCTTACTATACAGTGCATGTTTCTGTCAAATGCGTGCGTCTCGGGGTGGTACACGGCTTTATCCCACTGCGACGAGGCAAGCATCGCTCCCAGCAGCACCGGGAAAAGGCTCCATATCCTCTCGGCATCCTGCAAAGCCCGAGACCCTGTTAATGTATGGATTCATAGTCCCTCTACCATAGCTCTGACATGTGACGCACCTTGACGACCTGTTGAAAGCACGAGTAAATGACCTCTTCAACCACCATCAGCATGTGCCCTTCTGCAGGAATTGTTCCTCAGCCCCAGCCATCTCCCAGTCACGCTTCCTACTCACGCCTCAATCGCTCTGCAGGCGTGGCGTGCCAGCCAATGGCTGTGCCACACTGACAGAGCAGAGGAGATCATAGGGGGAGGGTGCAAGGTCATCAGCACATACCTGGATTCCCTCCCCAGCATCTGTCGACCACCACCTGCAGCTGCCTTACACTGAACGTCCTCCCCACCCCAAGCCTCCGAGCTAGTGCTGTCAGCATGGGCCGTCAATAACGTTGACACTGGAGCCGGGAGAGTTCTAGCGCTTTTCAAAAATCACCAATTGAGCTGAACCCTGAGCGGCAGATGACCTGGCCAGTGCTCATGCGATTCATCTGAGAGGCGCCGGCGCCCTGAGAAGCGCGCAAGTGAGAGACCGGCCAGACACGGACTCAGCTCTGTCCTCTTGGATTTTTTTTTTGCTAAGGAGCGTCTCGGAATTTCCCCCAGCAGAGTTCCTGTGTGGCACACTGCGGACTAGAAGCTCTCCCGGATGCGTGTGTTTATCTAGGCACTAGACAATGGTCGACTCCACGAATAAGAACACCCAGACGGGTGATACCGACCGGACCGGATCTATCGGCTCGACTTACAGCATTGGCTCAACGGCCCGGATCTATCGGCTCGACTTACAGCACTGGCGCAACGGCGCGGTGTTCTCTCCGAGGGGAAGAGGAGCTGATTAAGACCTCGGCACACCAACAGCTGTTGCAGTCGCAGGTCCTCGGTGATTGAGCCGAAGGGCAACCTCAACCGGTGAATCGTTTCACTGGGCGCGGCTGTGAGTGAGAACCTTTTCATCCGGCAGCTGCGCCCGCGAGGGGCGCGCAGCTGGAAGGCCGCAGAAAGCCCCCGCGCATCCGCTGCCACAGGAGCAAGCCTTCTCCTGCCCGGCATGTGACTCTGGACTCGCGGATGCCGCAGTTGTGTACGATTTGCATGATGACAAATCATTCGATGTCTTGAACAAGAAGTCTTCATCGTCAATGAAATGCGAACAGACGGTTCTCACCCCGACTTTGGCCTCTACCTGTACAGTGCAGTCACCTACTCCGAGGAGATAGGCCCTCGATCTGGAGAACAATGCTGCGAATCCCGCCTAAACAAGTGCCACAGAGAAGTTCCACGGCAGATTGGGCGTGGGGCATCCGTCCACTGGCTGCGCCATGAACGTCGCAGTTCGACTGCGGCGCGTCTCTGTTAGATCACGGAGCAGCAGCAGTCCTGGCTGGGGGAGGAGACGCGAAAACACCTCGACCCGGGACCCTAGGTGAAAGCGAAACAACTAAAGCACCTTTTGTTTAAATTGGAAAGTAGTGGATTTTTGGTGGATTCTTCCAGAGAACAGAGGCGGCGACACCTGACGGCACTGCGCGGGCAGATCGAGGCAGTATGGCAGCCGAGAGATGACATGGACAGTATTCAGGATCCGCAGCTTGCGAGTGCTCTGAAGTGGAAGATGGTCTTTTCTGGCGCTAGCACAGGCTCTGACCCTGGGGGGATTGTGCACGAATTTCGATGGCTGAACAACTTGGTCGCCGCAAGCCATGGTGCAAGATGGCCATGGTGCCGGTGGGGTGCCTATGGTCTCTGTGAGCCAGTCCAGATCAAGCAGGAGTCGGGTGGTCGAGATCTGGCCAGGCCACGTGGCAGCGCCGAGAGCCACGCAGGAGGACCTCGTGGAGCGAGCGTCTTGTCACAAGCTGGAACGACGAGGAGGGCCACTCGCATCAAGTGCGGCGCATCGGGTGCCTCGGGCAGGAGATGGATCTGAAAGAGGGCGAGTTCGATATGCCGGAGGCAAAGCTGGACAAATCCGTTCGCAATGCAGGCGCGTGCTGCGGAGAAGGCTAGTGAGGACGTGGTTGCCGGCGCGGCGGGTGAAGATGGCGCTCAGCTCGGTGGTAACGGCGCAGCTAGTGGGCAGGAATGGTCTCTGGCGGTCGCGGGCTCGTGCTTCACTGCTCTCAACTACGCCCTGCCGGCCTCGCGACGGCGGCCTAGTCTCTACGCCCTGCCGGTCTCGCAACGGCGGCCTAGTCTCTACGCCCTGCCGGCCATGCGACGGCGGCCTAGTCTCTACGCCCTGCCGGCCTCGCGACGGCGGCCTAGTCTCTACGCCCGGCCGGCCTCGCGACGGCGGCCTAGTCTCTACGCCCTGCCGGCCTCGCGACGGCGGCCTAGTCTCTACGCCCTGCCGGCCTCGCGACGGCGGCCTAGTCTCTACGCCCGGCCGGCCTCGCGACGGCGGCCTAGTCTCTACGCCCTGCCGGCCTCGCGACGGCGGCCTAGTCTCTACGCCCTGCCGGCCTCGCGACGGCGGCCTAGTCTCTACGCCCTGCCGGCCTCGCGACGGCGGCCTAGTCTCTACGCCATCCAGCCAGCGTGGATGGACGCCCTCCAGCCAGCTCCTTGCGTAACTGCTGGCCGTCGCCACAAATGCGCGGTGGAAATCGCGCGGGGGGTTTGCAGTGGGTTGCTGTAAACAGGGGGAGGGGAAGGAGCGCACTTGCGGCCCACTTTCTTCTCCTCTGGAGTCATCGTTGGCCGTGCAAAGTGCTGGTGAAGCATGGCTGCGCGCCTCTCCCCGGGATCCCCAGTGTCACAACACTCCCTCGGCGTCCTCCGATCGTCAAGGGGAGTTCTATGGCGGTCTCTCTGCGCGACCGCTACACGATCAAGGATGCCGCATGGGGCTTGACTGCAGCCACAGGATCGTGCATATCAGCATCTCTATGATGTGAGTGGCAGGGCAGTCGTGGCTGTGACGTCTCCTCAGAGACTGCGCCTGGTCACGGGGAGACATTGCGCCCCCAGATTGGGCCTGCGCCGGGGCAGTTGCAAAGCGCCGCCAGACTGAGCCACACGGACAGAAAGGCGGAACAGTGCCGCAGAGGTACAGATCGCCGCTTGCTCCACTTGCCCTGCGCCACCCTTCAGGCAGCGCTTCTTCCAATCCCAGCGTCCACGTGGGCGGCGGAATTGACTTCCACACGGAGGTCCTAGAAATGCGCTCAGCAAAGCAAGATGGGATGGGCGATGCGGAGGGGCCAGCATGCGCCCCAGATCACAGCAGGCGAGGCACATCCAGCTGCAGAGCCTTAGAAGAGGCCGTACGTGGGGGCGAGATGCGGTGGCACCTGCGAAGCGGTGGAGGGCGTCCGCATGCACCCCCTGCACACGAGCGGCCGATGCAACGATCAGCTGGATCAGCGCTGTCAGGCGCCCCATCTGCCCCGCCCCACCCAGCCCCCTCCCCCGTTGCACCCACGCGTTACCCCCCTACCTGTTCCCCCGCTGCGTGCCCTGCTTGCAGAATGCAGTCGAGCTCCGGCGGGGTCAGCTCTTGGCTCCCGTGCCCAGCCTGCGTACACTCGCCTGCATCGACGCAAGGCACGACTGCACACGGCCGTCGGGTCGAGGGAGTATCGGTGCACGGAAGATCCCCCGGCGGTTCGCCTCGGTGAAGCCTGCAGGGTGCCTGGGCGCTGCGTCCTTGCATGCCTGGGGATGGGGAGACCGGCGTCGTGACGAGGGGGCGGCGCCTTCGCTTTCGTCACTTGCGGTACACGGCGCGCGTGTACCTTTCGACGCAGCTCCCCGGGGATGGGCGGTCTCACCGACGAAGCTCAGGCTGGAGAGGGGGACCGAGACATGGCTTGGCGCTCCAGGAAGGTATGGGGAAGGGGAAGAGGCAGTGCTAGGAGCCCGCCACGTGCTTGTGCAGGTGCGGAGGCGCACCTGGGAGGCGACGATGATGGCGGTGTCTGCGCACGTGAGGCGGCCGCTCATCGCTAAACAGCCCGCATGGTCTCCCGCAGCCACACAGCCCAGCATGCGCCGCAGCGTCTCGGCGTGCTCCGACAGCATGTTGGCGAGGTACTGCATACCTTCCACCAGCAGGGGCACGGCCTGCAACATGATTGTCTCTACCACCTGCTCCCGCACCACCCCCGCATATGCTCCGTCGAGCTCTCCCAACTTCCCTGCAACTGCGGTGCAGCTGCCGCGGTGGCGAGGCAGTACGCAGCCCGACGGGCCCGGCGCAGTGGTGACACGATCAGCGGGATGAGGAGGCAGCCACCTCGGCATGGCAAACAGATATTTGACCGTCCGCGCGAAACGGACCCGACGTGGCCATGGGCTGGGCGCTTCCTCGGGTTGTGCGTGCCGTGCCTGCAGTCTGACAGCTGTGAGATAGATTTTCCGCGGCCTCTGAGCATTTGGATGCAGGAGGGTAGGTGGAGGGGGGACGCTGAGCTCAGGCCCAGACGGATCCAAGGTACTACGGCATACCTGCTTAAGCTCGTGGGGAGGCAAGCTGCCTGGGTGCTGGGAAAGGGGTGCACACCTGGGGGCCAAAGATCCGCAGCAGGGCGTCCAGCTCGGGGCGGCATGTGTACAGTGCAATGCGCTGATTGGTTGTCGGCAGGAAGCAGCCCTGCAGGGGGGAGTAGCACAGCGGCATGCCGTCCTGGTCCCGCACCACTGCTTTGATATAGAATTGTGCCACGGCCTCCACGCCGCGCCCGCCGCCGTACTCCTCGCTGCAGGCCCCCTCCCCACCCCCTGAGCCCCCACGTGCCGCTCCCTCCCCGCCTTCTGAGCGCACAAGCCCCTCTTTGACCAACAGCGGGTGCAGCTACAGCCCTGCAGCGGAGGGTTCTCAGGGTTCGCAAGCACCCCCCGTAAGGGGGGAGGGGCGCACCTGGTGCTGGCTTCGTCCATGAGCACTTCGCGGATCAGTCCCTGGGCGTCCAGACCTGGCGGCGCACCTCTCACCGCGCACCAGCTCATCCCTCTCTCCATTTGTCGGCACCGTGTTAAGAGAAGTTGACAGCACCTCTCACCGCGCACCGGCCGACACCTCAGACCGCGCACCGGCTGGCACCTCTCACCGCGCACCGGCCGGCACCTCTCCCCGCGCACCGGCCAGATTCACTTCAGTGTGAACTGCCAAGACAAGCTCGTGGGGAAAACGAGGCGGCTGGCTGGCAAGCGCCATCCACAGCGCCATCCAGCCGTCCGCCTAAGCCTGGCTCCGGCTGCGGCTCTACGGCTGCGGCCTCTGGAGGCTCCACCAGGCGGCGACTCCGGCTGCCTCCCGCAACCCCAGCCAGCTGCAGCGCTCGCCGCCACCCTCAGCCCCTCCAGCCAGCACAGCACTCCGCGGTTCTCTACCCCGTGCTGCTGGCCTCCCATGTTCGCAGTGGCGAGAGCTGGCCCAAGCACCCTCAGTCAACGGGTCGCCTCCCGGAGCTCGCGCTCGCGGAGGCTGCGAGAGTCCCAGCCAGCTGCGGGGGCTGTGTGGACGAGATGGAGGGGGGCATCCCTGACTCCTGGCAAGCGCGCGCAGGAGGGCAGAGTGGCACACGCCAAGGGGCCGCACCGGCGTGCTCCTCCACGATCAGCATCACGGTGAACCAGCGGGAGAACATGGCCTCCATGAGAGAGGGCCGGGTCAGGGACAGCTGTGGGCAGTACCCCCGAGCACCACCCCCCAGTCCCTCTGCCCCTCTGTGCATCATCTCTCCTCGTGACGCCAACCTTCACCCCATCGCCAGAGCTGCTGACCGCAGGCGCGTTGGAGGGGCGCTGCGGCAAGCCGTGCAGCAGGCGCCACTCAGCACGTGAGCTCCACTCATCGCCATCTGAGCCGTCGAGCCCTCCTTAATGGGCACTGTGTGTGCCAGCAGCGCAAGGCCCGATTCCCGATTCGAAACAGCGCCGGCCGACGGTTGCTGCTCCCTCGCGCACGTCTCCCAGCGCCACACGTACTACCCTCTCAATCAAATACGCTTTCTGAGACCCCGCTGAGAGCTGAGCTCGCCTCAGGCATGGGTACCGCACCGCCGGGTCAAGGCTCTGAGGGGGGGAAGGGAGGGAGGGAGGGAGGGAGGAACACGCTGAGAGCTTGGGGGCGAAGGGGGTGCGCACAATGTTGTCGCTGCTTGAAGACGTGCTGGTGGAGCCGGTGGGGCGGGGCACGTTCGCCTTGTTCCACACAAAATCCGTGAGCCCCTCGCGCAGGCGGTTCCGCAGCGGGGCCAGCGGAGACACCAGCACCCCGGGCACCACCTCCATCTCCGCGCCGAGGTCCCTCAGCGCGGCACACAGCGCCACGAGCTGCGCCGCCGCCTCCTCGTGGTCCTTGATCTGCAGGTACCTCCCCCTCCGCCTCGCCTTGCGCTCTCCCCGGCTGACTGCCACGTGCATTCCAAGGTATCCTCCGGCGAGCTCCCCCCACTGCCTCCCGGGTCGCAAAACCGCCAGCGCCAGCCCGACCGACCGCGCACTTGGGGTGGGGGGGGGGCGCTTCTGGCCCGAGGGTCAGAGAGCAGAGGGGCAGTGTCCTTTGAGCGGTGCTGGCTGGGAATGGACAGTGGGAAGTGGGGCAAACGAGAGGCACAGGGCGTAAGGCTCGATTTGTAAGCCGGCCCATAAGAGAGCCACTTTGAGGGGGAGGATCCCTGAGGGGGGTCCCTGAGGGGGTGAGCGGGGAGCGGGGAGGCTGCCGGTCACCTGGTTACGGTTGCGGAACTTGCTCTCCTGGCCGGGAAGCGTCTGATCCACGCCGTGCACGTTCTTGGTGCGCCCGCGCCGCGTCACTTGCAGAATGCCTCCGTTCCCCTTCATGCGGGCCACAGCCTGCACGGCAGCTCCCAACCCCGAGGCAAAAAGCTGAGCAGCTGGGGGACCGCTGGGGTACCGCTGGGGGAAGGCGATGGCGCACGCATGCACATAGCACGCGAGGGCGAGGAGAAGCCATGGCCAAGGCAAACATGCGCCACGCCACGACGCACGCGGCTGCTTAAACTGGCTGCTGCCGGTTGCAACCAGGGAGGCAGTGCGTAGGTGGGACATAGATAGTGGCCAGGCCGAAGACAGCGAGCTAGGGCACACGAGGTGGCGTAAGAGCAGCAGTGCGGCATGCGGTCATGGGGCAACTGGTCGGGTAACCTGATTCGGCTCGACTTGCATATCGAGCCGCCCAAATCCGCGCACGCCCTGCACGCGCGAGCGCCCCACGCTTTCACTCAGTGCCGAGGCTCGGCACCCAGCTCCTCCATTCAGGCTGCTGCCAGGGGATAGCATTGGGTGTGCCACCTCCGCCAACCAGGCTGCTGCCAGGGGATAGCATTGGGTGTGCCACCTCCTCCAACCAGGCTGCTGCCAGGGGATAGCATTGAGTGTGCCACCTCCTCCAACCAGGCTGCTGCCAGGGGATAGCATTGGGTGTGCCACCTCCCCCAACCAGGCTGCTGCCAGGGGATAGCATTGGGTGTGCCACCTCCTCAAGCACATCCGGGAGCTCTCTGAATCTCTCAGAGGGGCGGCGGGGGGGTGCAGTGCTCTCCCCAACCTGCAGCTGCTCGACCAGCTCGATGATTCTTTCGGACACCCCCCTCAGGGCCAGCTCCACCTCCCTCAGAAAGTCGCCTTGTTTGTACTCCTGACCACCCCCCTCCCCTCTGCCGCCTTATGACGAGGCTTGACCCAGCAGCAGTAGCCTATCGGCCCAGGCCAGCGTCGGACAGCTGATTCAGAATCGCCACGTCTCTCCATCCCCACGTCGTCAAGCGAGGGAAGCCCAGGCTGGCTTGAAGCCGCTCGCGCACAGCGAAGGGCCAATCCGAGCTCCTCCCGCCGCTCGAGCTTGGCTCTCCCGCGCGGAGCACCGTCGAGGCCCTTGCTACCCCTCGCCTCCAGGCGCCGCTCCTCGCAGTTTGCCACGAATGGGCCCACAGCTGCGCACCAGGCTATGTTGGAGTGGGAGGAGAGGAGCGCGCACGGGGCGCCAGGGGGCAGGGGGCCCAGGGGGGAGCACACCACGCCAGTGTACTGCTGCGCAAGGCGGGCCTGGTCTCGGGCGGCGAGGCTGAGCACTCGCACCACAGCCAGGCTGTGGCCGCAGATCCCCGGGGCGGCCCCGAGGGTGACGTTCACGACGCCGCGCAGCTTGGGGATAAAGTGCAGGACCCAGCCGAGCGACGACGCCTCGCGCAGCAGCACCTGAGGGCGGTCCATCAGCGAGCTCCTGCATCGCCGACGGGCAAAATCCATCCGCCTCCCTCAGGGCAAGCCCTCGAAAGAGGCCGAGCCCACGCACACAGCCCACGGCCCACCCTGTCTGGCACCAAAAGTGCGAGCGCGGCGGAAAGAGACATCCGGTCCGCCTGGGAGCCGCAGCCGCCATGCGTGGGTCTGTGGCAAACGACGGCTTCGAAGGGTGCGCTTCGAGGCCGTGGAGGGCAATGGCGATGCAGCGGAGTCGCTGCGTTGGGGGGGAGACGGGGCCACGGCGAGGGGGAGACGGGGCCACGCGCTCCACATGGCGTAAGGGGGGCAGGCGAGAGCAAGGGACCGCAGTGGGGATTGACAGACAAACGGACATTCGACTAATCGAGTTGAGAACACTGACGATGTCCATGCCCTCGTCAATGCACGCCTGCCGGCATGCCCCCCCGCCGAATCACCTTCAGCCTCTTGCGGCACCTCTTTCAGGGGTCCTCCAAGCCCCCCCCTTGCCCCTTTGAACTTGGCCACTTGGCCACTGCGTGTAAGCACCTATCCCTGCCATTGGTTGACAGAGAAAGCGTTTTCAAGCAGAGCAGCTTCAAGCAGAGCAGAGCGCCGCCGAGCCGCGGAGCAATGGAAGCTCCACGAGGGGCATAGCCAATCGTTGCAAAAGGACAATCTTCTCAACGTCTCATCACTCAGGACGTCCCACTCAACCGAAACAGCCCACCACTGCAAGTTGAGACGCTGATAACCGTAATCGGTACGCGGACCCCTTCTTTGACAGTCCGGAATGGCGGAGGCGCGCCTGCTGGAGGGCCGCGAGAGAACCGGACGTGGTCCTCTTGGACAGGTGGAAGATGACCATCATCCACCTTGAGCGCAAGATGTGTGGGGAGTGCGGCGGCCGCCAGCTGGACTGCTCGTTGGTTGGGTTCAACAGGAAGGTCAGGAGCATTGCCTCCAGCTCCTCCACTACCTCGGACACCTGCGCATACACCCCCACCATCCCGGGCAGCCCACCTCCCCCGCTGCAGTTAAGTTTCAGAAATCCCCGCCACGTCGGCGCTGAATGTGCAGAGAAGCACACCTCGCGGGTCACGGTGCTCCCAAAACTCGAGCCATCCGAGGATTCACATCTGTTGCGCCGCAGTGTGATGCTGGGCACTTAGGCCGGAGGGGAGGCAAAGGGCAGTCAAGCCGGAGGGGAGGCAAAGGGCAGTCAGGCCGGAGGGGAGGCAAAGGGCAGTCAGGCCGGAGGGGAGGCAAAGGGCGCGCTTGCGCTTATCCTTGAACCGAGTTCGGTGACAACCATTATCCAAGCCATCAGACTGCGGCAGAAAAGTAGTGTGTGCGCATGTGTGTGCTTATCCTTGGACCGACTCCTTTGGCACCAATCAGCCACAGAAGATCGGCTGCATTATGTACCCACACTTGGGATCAAAGGATAGTAGTGTGTGTGTGTATGTGCTGGAACATATGTGCGTGGCTTATCCTTGGACTAATTCCTGTGACGACAGGTACCAAAGCGGCCACACACATGAGGGCACTCTGATTTGCTTACATTTTGCTCTGGCGCACATCCCTGAACATCGATCCAGATTCTCCGGAGCTCTGTGGAGATTTGGAATCCCCTAAGCCCCACTGAGTCTGCCCGGCGCACCCACCACTCCTGGGCAGCCCGAGCCGGGGCCCAACGCTTAAGTCTCTGATGTAAGCAGCCACTTCGCACCCTCGCCGCACGTTCCAGAGCCGGCTGACCCGCCTAATCGCCGACATCAAGCACATCACGCCTTGCCCTGCCACCCCTTGATCTCCCAGCAGCTCCCCGGCCACCCTCCCATACCCGGCAGGGCTCCATGCCCCCCCCCAATGCTTGCACGCAGCCACAAAGCACTCGAGGAAATCTCCACCGCCAGGCAAGGCCCTCCTGGAACCGAGCACCCGTGTTCACTACGCCCAACTCAGTCAGGGCTCTTGTCCACCTGCGCTCTTGCCCTACGGCCAACTCAGCCAGGGCTCCTGTCCACCTGCGCTCAGCCAGGGCTCCTGTCCACCTGCGCTCTTGCCCTACGCCCCTCTGCCCAGCCAGCTTGAGTGGGTCCTCGGGCGAAGCCCCCCCTCCTCCATCCCCCATGTCCATCACCTTCTTGGTGGGTAGGTGGGGAGGGGGTTAGGCAGAGGGGCGCTGATGCTGGGGGGGGGTCAGAAGGTGCCATGCGCGGCAGACCTGGTTGAGGGACTCTGGGTCGATGTCGGGGTCATCGTGGCGGATGAGGTTGGTGGAGCGCTCCGTGAGCCAGCTCCGCAGAGCGCGCGCCTGCAGCTGCAGCGCCGCCTGGGTCTGGCGCCGGATGTACGGTAGGTACGCCTCCACGGCGCCCACCAGCTGCACCAGCTTGCCGATCAGCTCCGCAATACCCTCCTCCACCGGCACCGTCTCGATATCCCCGACGTGGAGAAAGTACCTGTGCCCACCCCACTCCCTTTCGTCTTTCGCCAGCCATCCTCTCGCCGAGTAGAGCTGCCGAGGGGCGTCCACCGTGGCCAGTGGCCGGATGGCCGAGCGCCAAACAGTCTGGTGTGGCAGCTTCGTGACGTGCGGCCCGGAGGTCGCCCGGGGGCGCGCATTGGGAGGCTATGCGAGTTTGCAGCGATTCAGTCCCCGCCTCTGCTGCCGGAAACCGCAGCAAAACTAGGGCAGGGCAGGGCAGGGTAAGG